>JADIOT010002617.1:16146-47751 GCA_018343995.1 Waltiozyma sp. UFMG-CM-Y6624
TATTAGTATTATTGAATATAAAACAAAAAAAAAAAAAAAATAATTAAATATGGGCTCAGTCAGAAAACAGAAAGAAAAACAAAAGGATTTTCGAAAGGCCAAATTAAGAGTTGGTAAGACCAAAGACAAACCATCAAATCATACAGATACATCTTTTGTAGCTAAAACCATTTCTCTACCGAATCAATCTATTGTAACATCAGGACCAGTTGACATTGAAGCTGATCTCATAAAGAGATTATCCCTTACCAAACATCATGCCAACCAGACTAGAAAGGAAACTCTTATCTGGGTCGAACAACATTTACCCTCTGAACCAACTTTATATAAACAAATCCTTACTGCAGTTGTACCTTTGATTATTGATCAATCACGTTCTGTACGTGAGGCTTTAGTTTCCTTGTTGATCAAGGCTTCAACTATCCAGCCAAACTTAATGGAATTGCATGCTCGTTCTATCATTTTATACATCCATTCAGCAATGACACATATTTCATCCGATATTAGAAATGATTCTGTCAAGTTTTTGGATATTTTAATAAAATTTGGTAAGGATGCTTTAATTAGATCTGCTTGGGTTAAAACCCTTAAAGCTTTTTTCTCCTTGTTATCATGGACTTTAAACGAATCCAAACAATCGGTTTCATTGGCTATTACCACATCTTCTGTCACCAAGACTTCATCTAAATCCAAAGCTGCCATTCTTGATTCTTTTGTTAAATTCATTAAAGCAGGTGTTGAAGATGAGAAGTTGGATCCGTCTCAAGTTAAAATTACAATACATCATTTAACAGGGAAATATATGATTCCATCAACCCCACAACCATTTGCACAATTGAAATTATTCCAACGTGATACAACGTCTGAAACTAAGAATAAAAACACAGTCGATACTACTATTGATTTGAATACTGTTTCCTGTGAAGATTCAAAGACTAGAACTAAGGTCTTAGTGGAGTTTTTCATTCCCCAGATCGTTAAACATGTTGATGATGTTGTGAAAGAAGGTGGTGAACAAGGAAAATCTGCTAGATCATTGCAGAAATTAACCATATCTATTTTAGAAAATATTAAAAACGAAGAAGAAGAATTGAAATTATAAATTATATATATATATATATATTTCCGGGAAATTTGCATCGTGTGCACGTGATCATAGTCGGTCCCTCCCCTCCCTCTTGAATAAAATTTCTTCATTTAGATGTTTTTAAAACCTTGCTAAATTTAATAATAAGTTTAAAAAAAAAGAATTAAAATCCAATGATGAATATTAGATAACTTTCATATATACAATATATAAGAAGTTAATTTATTTGACCCAACAATTAATATATATATACTCATGCTATTTTTTCGTACTTCGTATAATTTGATAAAAAAAAAAACAAAAAATCTGAACTGATGAAAAAAAAAAATACTCAACAGAATTAAAGTACCGCACACGGAATAGGAACAAAAAAAAAAAAAAAAAAAGAAAAAGAAAATACGCGTATAATAAGTTGATTTTATGGAAATCTAACAAAAAAAATACCTAAAGTTTTATTTTTATTTTTATTTTTTATTTTTTTTCTTTGAACTTGGCGGCTATTATCATAATATCCAATAGAAAGGTATTAGCCATCAAGGATTCAATATATATATATCAAAATTTAGTCACACGTATTTCTTAATAAGAGTCTTAACACATCTTCAGTGCTATCAACAGTTTCTTGTTTTTTCTTTTTTTTTTTTTTTTTTGACATTTAGCTTTCCTCACTTTAAAACGTATTATTCTGATCTGTATTTTGCCACCTACAATTCTTGTGATTTTTTCTTCTTATTTTACTTACAATTTTTTTTTTTAAATAAAAAAACTTTTACTTAAATGACATATATTTCAGAAGATATTGTTTCTACAGATCAGATTAATAATGATTCTACTCAATCAGAAATGAAATCAAGAAGAATCAAGATTTCTTCACAAGATGAAACAAGGAAAGAAGAAGGAACTTCCTCCATTAACTTTGCTTCAAATAAAACCTATCGTCGTCGTTCACAGTCCAAACTTCTTAGACTCATATTATCATTAAATTATCCAAATCTTATAATAACACTTTTTATTCCATTATTATCTCTTGCTTTCACTTCAAATATTCCCTTACGTCCACAGACTTTCTATTTCTCCATTATATACTATTGTCTAACAATTTCTTCATTTCATATGGGATATCATCGTTATTATGCCCATCGTGCTTTTACAATCACCCCTTTCTTCAGCAATTTTTTAGAATATGTTTTTTTATCATTGGGTGCTAGTTGTGGTCTTGGATCTGTGGCAAAATGGGTAAGTATTCATCGTGCTCATCATAGATATGTGGATACAGAGAAAGATCCTTCATATATTCGGAAAGGAATATTCTTTGCTCATTGGGGAAATATGTTATTAAGACCTCGTTTTAAAGTGAGAAAATCTATTGAAGAATGTCTGGGTGAAGAATTGATTGAATCGGATTTAATCAAATGGCAAGATGTTAATTATTATGGAGTTTTTGTAATATTTGGACTTCTTTTACCTTGTTTTATTTGTGGGGTATGTTTTGGTGATTTTAAAGGTGGGTTAATCTACGCTGGGATCTTTAGAATGGTTATTATTCAACAAGGCGTTATGTCTGTTAACTCTATTGGTCATTTATTGGGAACACAACCATACGATGATAGAAAATCTCATGTTGATAATCTCCTTCTATCATTGTTCTCGTTTGGTGAAGGTTGTAATAATTTCCATCATGAATTCTCATTTGATTATAGAAATGGATTCAAATGGTATCAATTTGATCCCATCAAGTATCAACTGTTAATGCTTCGTTTAATAGGTGTTGTTTCTTCCTTAAGTATCACTCCTTCAGAATCAATAACTCAAGTGAAACTTCAACAAGAACAAAAGCAAATTGATTTACGTCGTTCTAAACTTAATTGGGGTGTACCTATTGAACAATTACCCTTGATTACACCAGCAGAATTCAAAGAATTAGCAAAAGCTTCATACCCAGCTAGGGCACTCATTGCAGTCGCAGGAATTGTACATGATGTCTCACCTTTTGTTGAAGATCATCCAGGTGGTGTGCTTCTAATCAAATCATCAATAGGTAAAGATGCCACTTCGGCGTTCAATGGTGCTGTTTATGATCATACGACAGCGGCTCATAATTTATTGGCTACTATGAGAATCGCTGTGATTCAAGGTGAAGGAGAATTGAAGGTTTGGCAGAAACAAACAGAGGAAAACGTTGATGTTCCATTGATGAAGGATTCAAGAGGAAATAGAATCGTTAGATCTGGTGGACAAGATACAATTATTAGAAGTGTTGGTAGAACTGCAGATGCTGCTTAAAATGATATGAGGTTTTTGTTTATTTTTTTCTTCCTAATGACATAGAGATTTACTATATACGATAATATTAATTATTTTTCATTTGTATATTTGAATATTTTGATAAAAAAAAAAATTCGGAAAATGTATTAAAATTGATGCTGCCCTTACCAAACTTGAAGAAAATTAAAATTTTAACATAACAAAAAAAAAGGTAAATCAAATTTAAAAAAAAGATGTGAATTTTCTTTAACGTTAAAGACAAATACAATTCACCGAATTTTTTTTCTTAATTTTTTTTTTGTTTTAAAGAGAGAGAGAGGAAGAAGAAAAAAAAATGTCATTTAACAGCAATCCACTTCTCAAATTGGATATTCTTGAGCATCATTTGAATCAAAGCAAACAAGTTCGATTCCCAAAGACAAAAGATTTATATCGTTCCAAAAGCATTCAAACCAAATTAATTCCATCAATCACCGATTTCCCAACAGAGATTCAAAAATTACAAACAATCATTTTCAATAACAAACGTCATGCAGGTGAAGTTAAACTTGTCAGAATATTGAAAAAAGTTCTTAAATCATTGAAAAAATTAACCAAAGAACAACAACAATTTATTAAAGATGTAGAAGTTTCTAAGATTGCCCAATCTCGTCTTCTCAAGATCATTCAAACCAATTTCAAAATCAATCTTAAAGATCCAAAGAAAAATATTAAAGTTCAATATATTCCTACTGAAATCATGGAAGCTATCATGAGTAGAGAAAATGAATTGAACCCTTCTACTTTTTATAACAATTTGAGTGATGCTGGAAGAGTCGTTATGTCGAAAGTTTGGTCAAATAAGGAAATCTTAAAGACTATTGAGGAGATTGAAGGAAGTTTTAAGGTGATCTTTGGTAAAGTTAACAAGGATAAGGATGGAAAGAAGGAAAATGATGAAGAAAAAGAAGAAGAAGTTTCTGAAAGTGAAGAAAATACTTCGGGTTCAGACTCTGAAGCTGATGATGAAAGTATGGTCGAATCGGAAGAACAAGATGAAGACTTTGATATGGAAGCATATTCGGAATTTGATCGTTTCTTAGTTGCTTCAGATGATGAAGAGAATACTCCAGCATTCTTAGATGCAGAAAATTTAGATGATAATATAAATTATAATGAAGTCACAGATGAGGAGCCTTCTGAAGAAGAAGAAGAAGAAGAAGAAGTAGAAGAAGAAGAAGAAGAAGAAGAAATAGATGATTTTTTCCAAGAACCTGTTGCTAAAAAGTCTAAGAAGGAAACTAATTCAAAGAAAGAATCCATTAAAACCGAAGATAAAAAACATAAACTTCCAGCATTAGCCCTAGATACTGGTTACATCAGTGGTGAATCCGACCATGAGATAAGTGAAGATGAAGTTGTAAAGAAAGTGACAACTGAACGTAAAAATCGTCCAGGTCAAAGAGCAAGACAAAAATTATGGGAAAAGAAATTTGGTCGTAATGCCAATCACGTGACTAAAGAACGTAACGATTATTATCAAGATCAAAAGGAAAAAATGTATGCATTTGAAGAAAGAAAGTCTAAAAGAGAAGCTAAATTATCCAAAGCAAAGGCTAGTGGTATCATTGATCCAAATGGGACAGGTTCGAACTTGAATCCTTTGGTTCCAAAGAGAATTAGAGATAAGGTTGAATCTGGGAAGATTGATAAATTAACTTCTAAAGAAATTGATATTTTAGTGGAAAAGGGCCAAAAATTACATCCTTCTTGGGAAGCAAAGAAAAAATTAAAAGAACAAGAAAAAGCTGTTAAATTTGAAGGTAAAAAGATCAAATTTTGAATATATATATATATATATATTTGATAGAATTAAATTAGAGATTATATATATATATATTTATAGCAAATTTAACTAGGACAATAAGCCAACTTCTCTATAACTATGAGAAATAGATCTTCTTTCACATGATCTTTTGCTTGATCTTTAATCTGTTTCAAAAGGTCAATAGCCTTCATTTTGAAAAAATCAATAGAATCCAAGGTATATTTGAATGAGTTTGTATTTTCCAAATATTGTAAGGCAAATTCTTTAATATTATCATCTTTAGTTCTTTGTTTCAAGATCCCCATTAGTGACAAATCATTAGAAGAACGTAAAGAATGAATTATTGGGAAGGAAAATTTCCCTTCTGAAATATCCTCACAAAATCCTTTGTTTTCCTTTAATTTCTCATCTTTCAAGTTCAAATAATCATCCTTAATTTGATAAATGATACCTAACAAATTAGCTAACGATAATAACCCAGAAACAGGTGGGGTTATTGTAGTGAATAATTCCATAAGTCTAATTGCTAAACGGAATAATCCACCTGTTTTATTCATAACCATATTAATATAATCTTCTTCAGATGGAATCACCAAATTTTCTCTCCAATATAAATCCAAAGCTTGACCACGATGTAAATGTAATAATTCTTCATTGAAAATCTTGATAATTTCTGTATCTTTCCTTGTTCCATCTTGTAATTTCATCAATTCAGTCAAAGCTTGAAAATACATATAATTTGAAGAATTAATTACAAAAGCGGTTCCAAAGATCAAATGAGCAGTTGGTTTCCCTCTTCTTAAATTGGAATCATCTTCAATATCATCAATCAATAAGGAAGCATTATGAAGCATTTCAATGACATTGGAAATAATCTGTAATTTTCCTTCCTCAATCTTAAGTACAGTGTTAAACATCGTTATAAGTTTGGTACGCATTTGTTTACCAGGAATCGTTTTAAGATAACGATAAGGTGCCGTGATTATATGTTCGTTGGAATCAGACCATTGTGGAGTTGAAATTATATGATTGATGTCATAAGTTGGAGGTGTGAATTGGATATCCTTATTAGTTATTTCTTGTTGTTCCATAGCGTTTATAAGTGATGTTTTAACAGTATTGCAGGATGAAGGAGAAGACCATTGGAACAGTTTGGATTCAGGGATAAGAGAAGACATATATATATTTATATGTGTGTGTGTGTGTGTGTGTAAGTGTGTGTGATCAAGTGATTAACATGCAGCAATCAGTTAATTATTCATTTACCCCCTTTTTAATTTTTGGTTATTTTAATTTGGTAAAATCGTATAGCCGCTGAAGTTCATCTAAGGCCAAAAAAAACTACCGAAATTACCGTTTTGGGAAATATCAATGAGAGATCTAACAATTTGAAATATATCTATATATATATATATATCTTAAAATATGAAACTTCAAAAGAAAAAAAAAAGGTTAATGTCATTAATATGAAACATAGAAATGAGGTGGTATACATTAAGTTACTCAATGTAAATCTCTATTTAGGATTTTATGGCTTGTTAAACTGCACAAAAAAAAAAAAAAATTTAGACATCAAAAATAACAATTTTACCATCAATACCAGAAGAAGAGAATTTAACAACTTGACCATCATTACCAAAGGCATAAGGTCTCAATTGAGTAATTGTGTTTTGATGAATAGTGTTCAAAGTAGAACCAGACCCGGTTTGAACTGCACCTTTTAAATCCAACTGTTTGAACATATTCAAAGCCGTAGTTTCAGTAAACCCTTGAGCAGTAGACTTCTTAGGATCATCAATTGAACGAACCTCAGTCCAATTGGATTCATCCCCTTGGAAAACAACAGGGTGACGATTATGCCCTGCTGCGATTAGAGTGTTTTCATCTGCGAAAAACACAGAAGTGAAAGGTAAATTGGAAGTGGCAACTGACAAAATCGACTTAGGGGCAGCACCTTCACCACCATTAGGATACACAATAGTGATAGTGGAATCATGTGCAACAAAGGCTAAGACATTACCAGTGAGAGAGAAGGCAACATCTTGAACCCAACCACCATTGGCTGAGATGAAATCACCACAAACTGTATTGAAAGGAAACTTCTCACCCCATAAAGAACTTTCTCCACCAGAAGGCTTAGTATCAATACCCTTGATGAAACCAGAGAAAACTCTAGCATGACCATCACTGGAACCGGCTGCTAATAAAATATTATTAGGATGCCATTCAATAGAAAGTATGGTGGATCTAATAGGTTTCTTAATATGTTTAGAAATCCACCAATCATTTTCCTGTTCAAAATAACAAACAGCAATAACACGAGCTGAAGATCCAACGGCAAATTTAAACCCATTAGGAGCCCATTTCACAGAAGTAGCAGATCTATTGATTCTTAATAAGACCAAAGTAGGTTTATAAGTCCCATCAGATAATGGTTCCCAAACGATGGCGTTACGATCTTGAGAACAAGTAACAATACGTCCATGAATGGAAATATCAACTGCAGTGACGGTCTTATCGTGGTCTTTAAGAACTGCAATCAGTCTAGGGGATGTTGGGTTGGAAACATCATAGATCTCAACTTCGGTATCTTTGGTAATGGCAAGAGTTTGACGATCTTGAGAGAAACAATGGGAATGAACTGGGGTATGGGAGAATTGGAAGATTTGTGGTTTGGACATTACTTTTCCTTTATTGAGCGTGTTTTTCTTTTTTTTTTTTTTCTTCTTTAAAATTTTTTTAAAAATTATATTAGGAGATCGACTCTACTAATTTTGTTTTGCTTTTTTAGTTTTGTTGGGTTTTAGTTGATTTTAGGTTTAATTCTTTTATTGATTTGAAGTTAAAGCCAGTTTTCCCACCTTGATTTTTGACAAGTCCAAATTATTATTAGTAATAAAGTCGATGTTTTGATGTACGGAACAAATTCACGTGTAAATATGACAGCTGTTCTGAAATCAAAGTATAATAAGATTCTTTAGAATTATTCACAAACTTAGACCTTTAAGCTGGTAATATCAAACTCCTATATTAATTTATTATGTTAATTATGATTATTATATATTATATATATTTATTGAAATTCAACCCCGCATGCTCTCAAAAAAACCCCCTCCCAAACCTGTTTGTTTTCTATATCTCTCTATAAGTACGTTGTATATATATATCCCTAGATCTTCCCATGATCCATTTACAAGAACTGATAAGTTTGAAATCCTTCTTCACAAGGATCTTCAATGATAGATAATTCCAATTTCTGGAATCTTTCACTTGATTTATGATAGTAATACCCCTTAACTTCCCCCGTATTTTGATTAAAGCAAATATAATAAAACCCAGCAAATGATGCACCTTCAATGGATTCAACCTTAGAATCTGTATAAATAAAAGTCTCCTTCCATCTCATGTATAACATATCATGACTTAGGGCTTTGCGATGTTTGTATTGAGCCATGCTGAACTTATTTAGGCCAAACTTGTGGAAGTATGGGAAACGAGACCAATGAGCATAATCTATTTCTGGAGAAGTATCATAATCACCAGTGATGAAATCATGGGACTCATCAACCATATCACCTTCGAAATAGGTTATTATTTCAGGATGAGCCTCTGTAAGACCATTGATTGTTAAAGTACCATTGATCATACCTTTGTTAAGATCAACTTCCTTTAAGCAGATGCTAACTTTGTAAAGAGAATGACCTGAATGTTGGAATCCTTGAAATTTGACACCTGGACGTAAGAACGATGTTGTGAGCGGTCTTTTTGATTCTAAGAAAGTGGAACATTTCGAATTTGGTGTGGATGGCAATATGCTACAAATACTTCCAATAGAATCTTGTTCTAATGATGAGAAAGATAGTTTGGAAGAAGTAGAGGAAGTTACTGGTGATATGAATGGTGAAAGAGAACACCCATTGTTAACAGGTGTTGTTGAGCGTGATGGTATTAGAGATTGTAAGGAAGTATTTGAGGAAGAATGTGATGTTAAAGCTTGAAGACGTTTAGCTGTGGTGAAGCTTTGAAAGGAATCCAACTTAGTTGAAACCAGATAGAGAGATTCATCAAAAGGAGATGGTTGTTTTAAGATAATTCTATTTTTTGGAGATGATTGGGAGAAGTTTGAGACAGTATTGTTCATTAAGGAAGTACGGGCACATAAAGTTTTATCTTCATTTAGATCTTTGGAACAACCACTAACCTGTGATTGAGCTAGTGCTAAAATCTTTTGTTGTAGTTCATGTTCGTTAGATGGCATTGTTTCAATTTATGTATGTGAAAGATCAAACTTTTTCTTTATTCTTGTTGTTGTTAACCAGAAAAAAAAAACAAAATTTTGAATGGATCAAATCAAGTTTTTTTTTTTTTTCTTCTTCTTCTTTTTTGTTTTATAAAAAAAAACACTCCTCGTTTGATAAAAATCGTATACTTGTAAAGTGCAATTCTAGGTATGAACTATGATATCGTTCAAGGTTTTTGTATTAAAGTACAAAAAAAAATGTTCTATTTGTCTGTTATTATTTTAACACTGTTTATGAAGAGAATTGAAAAGTAAAAAAAAATAAAAGTAAAATATTGTCAAATTCTTTTAAACGTTTTTTCCCAAAAAGTTGAAAACAGCTCGTGGTCCCTAAAATTTTTTAAAAAGAAAAAGGTGTCAAGCTTTTTACATCATCGCGGCTATATAATTTTTTTTTCCCTCTGAAATTATACAGCTTAATTTTCATCCCCACCCGCGCGTTTCTTTTTCCTTTTACGAAATGTTATCAGCGGAGAAATTAAAGTACATGTGTCCCAAAAAATTGAAACTACGAATTCTCGGATAAATTTAACATATGACGTGATTTTAATAAAAAAAATCACAAGGTTTGACGGTCAATCTCATGTTTTTAACACGTTTAATTAAAGATGAATCAATCTATTTACTATTACCAAAGGTTAATTATCTATATCTTGTTTTTTTTAATCTTATGCTCCAACTAACTACGATTATGCCTTACACTAGATCTATAAATAATTTATCCGGACAAACTTTTCCAATTTTAAGGCCAACGTCAAGAGCATTGGGGTATGCATGTCTATGCAGATTGTATTAAAACTGCATAAGATATAGTGATAAACTAAAAAAAAAAAAAAAAAAAAAAAGAAGCTTTTGGTTCATGAAATATTATAACATATATTAATTACATTACATTTTAAAAAGACTATATTCATTAACATCGTTTAACCTCTTACACTTTTTCACGATATCTCTTTGGTTATTTCTATATTATTTTCCTCTGAATCTTGAAATTCGGTATCTTCTTCTTCTTTTTCTTTTTCATTGTCTACTTTTTTATTCTGTACTTTCTCCTTGTTCTCAATAGCAATGATCTCTTTTCTTCTAGCTTCATCCTTACTATCTTCTTCTTCAGGAATAGCATCAACAAATCGATCGTTTTGGATAAAAGGAGGTGTTGTTTCCTTTGTGATATCAATCACTGCTGCATCACTACTACTACTTCTTCTTGATAAAACACCTGTCAAACCATCTTTGATCTCATCTTGGGTCAATGATAAGCCAGATGATTGTCTTCTTCTTTGAATCTGTTGTTGACGTAGCAATTGGGCTCTAGATAATGCTGGATTATCACCATTTCCAAAAGAACTAGTGCGACTTGGTGTAGTCGGATTGTTACCACCACGAAGCTCATTGAGAAGGTTTCTTGCTCTTGATTGAAAATCTTCTTCTTCTGGAACTGAAAGACTAGCAGTACCTGTCAATCCAGAGTTTAGCGGATCCGAGAAGGTATCACTGGATAAACCACCAGAGGACACAAGTACTGCTGTTGATTTGCTTGGAGAATCACCATGAGAAAATATACTTCCAGCATCATCATCATCATCATCAATATCATCCGAATTATTCTCTTCTTCTTCTGTATTTCGATTCTTCAGTTTCATCAGATTCTTACGAGCTTGAGCTCTTTTTCTTGCTGAAGAGCCTTGACCCTTAGGAGGACCGGCGGCTCTCAATTTCTCCAACAACGAATCCATGACGTTTTCACCAGCTTGAGCTTGAGCTTCGGCAGCAGCTTGATCCTTTGCCTTCTTAGTTTCTAAAGCCTTCTTCCTTTGTTCGTATAGTCTTTCCTCTTCTTCCCTAGCAATATTCTCCTTGGCAGCTCTTTTATAATCATTGACGAAATCCACAAACTTCTTAAAGAACGAATTCATTGCAAATTTATCTGAAGGATCTTCACCGAAATATCTCATCAGATCTTCAACTTGTTGCATTGTAATATTTGTTTGATCCTTTAATAAATCAGCCTTTCTTCTAGCTTCTGGTAAGATTGGACGAACTTTTACAAGTACTTTATCATCTGGGTGGAATTTGGAAGAATCACTCAAATTACCAATATCAATGGATGCTTCGACATTCTTCACACTATTACTGAAATCACGAGAATCGTTGGCCAATAACTCAATAGAAATCTTTGCAACATCAGCAGCTTTGGAGATATCTTCGATAAATTGTTCAACTTCTGGATAAGCAGTCCTAACAATCTTCTCAACATAATGTAAGAAAGTGTAACTGTTCTTATCATCTTTCATAAAAGTCAATCTTTGTAAAGTACTCAACTTGAAACCTTGGGCTTGTTTATTACTATCATTCATGTAATTACCAACAGCTAGAATAATATCGAAAACTTTTCTTAATTGAGTTGAATTTTGAATACCCTCAGTGGCTTCATCAATAGCTCTAAGTTTGGTGACAATATCAGTATATTCCTTCTCGAAAGTAGTCACGACTTTCAAAGCTCTCATTCTCGAAGGCCAATAATCGTGTAAGTTGAAAAACAACTCCAAAAAGATTCTATCAGATCTATGTAAATCGTTTGGATCCTTCTCTGGTGATTTTTCGGATCCACGTGTCCAGTCGGTTCGATATGGTTCCAAATTTCTAGCTAACCCATTAGGAATTTCGTTCAATTCGGGCTTAGAAAGGAATTCAATGACACTGGAACTCTCCAACACACTTCTGTCACATCTTAGAATCTTGTTCACCAATTGCTCTTCAGTCAAAGAAGAGAACATATGCAAGTTGATTGAAAACTGTTGAGAAATATCTCTAGCCAAGAACGTAAGTTTGTCCTTCTCACCAGCTTTCTTCGATTTCAACGATTTGATCTCCTTAGCTGGGAAAATCTTCTCTAATTCTTCAAAGATACCACGGTTGAGTAAATCATTGGCAATATAATGAGCTTGATTTTCCTCCCAAACAGAATTTTCTGTATTTTCCACTTTTTCCCAGTGCAACTGCTTCAACTTCTTTTTAGGACGAGGATAACCTTCAAATAGACTTGGAGATTGTGGTAAAATCTGGCCAATCATAGGCGATACAGCTGAACCAGGTATTGGGAATGGTGGAGGGGGTGGGATTGCTCCGAAAGGAGGTGGAGGAGGAGGAGGACCACCCGAACCACCGAAGAAGGGTGGTGGTGGAGGAGGAGGAGGACCACCTGAACCACCTAAAAATGGTGGAGGTGGAGGTGGAGCTGGTGGTGTAGCGCTCCTTGAATTTGGCAAGAACGAAGGTGGTGGTGGTGGAGGAGGAGGAGGTGGTGGTGGTGATGTCGTATCAGAATTTGATCTGTTCAAAAATGCAGGTGGTGGTGGCGGCGGTGGTGGTGGTGGTGGGTCAGCAGAACTTGGAATAACACTTGTAAAGGAAGATGGTGGTGACGGTGGTGGTGGTGGAGCAGGGACAATAACAGATGCCGAAACGGAAGGTGGGTTTCGTAAAGCAACATCGGGTTCTGAAGTCATCAAACTGTTTGGTGGAATTTCAATTGGAGTAATAGTTTCCCTCGTTTCATCCACAGCAATGGATTGAGAAGCTGGAATATCAGGAATAGCATCCTTCTTTCCCACAGAGCTTGTTAATTCCTTCAAGAAAGCAGGTTCAAATCCTCTACTACTTCTGATCTTAGCTACAGCAAGAGGTCTGTAATTGAAGTCAGCCTTAGCAACCTCTTTCTTTCCCCTAGCGTACTTATCTTCCAATGATTCTAAGAAAGATCTTGTCGGTGGGGTATCAACAACTTGATGATTGGTACGTTCTTCGTTAAGATTAACTGGATTCAACATCAACTCTTTCTGTAACTTATCACCAATCCTTTCGATTTCATCTAATTCTTTGTGAATATCATAATTTTGTTTAGGATCCAAAGAATGATACACTGAAGCATCAACAACATTAGGCGTGGAGAAGTCAATGTTCAAGTTTTCAAATCTGGATTGCAATTCCTTTAATCTATCCATAGCCATCAATCTTTGTCTGTTCATCAACTCCTTCTTCTTTGCATCGGTATCAAATTTAAGAATGTCATTTGATTGGTTCTGTAAAGCTTCCAATCTTTTTCTAAGAGCTTCAATTCTGAATAAATCTTCCTCTTTGGAGTTGGTGATCTCTTTCTTGACGATAATTTTTTCTGGCGAAGAATGTACAGATGATGCCACAGAATCATGATTTCGTTTCTTATCAACAAAGTTGGTCATTTCTAATTCTCTTGCTTGTTGTTCTATATCTTCCATTTGATCTCTAAGAGCTCTTAACCTTCCGTTTGGTTCAACTGTACCATACTTCTTATTCTCAGACTTAATTTGATTTTTCTTCACTACAATCTTACCTTTCAACCTTTGAGCCAATTCTCTTGTAGATTTGCCAGAAGCTTCCGTGGTGTTGTTTAAAGCAATGAGAATCTCCCTCATCTCCAATTCTTGTTCATGCTTCTCCAAAATATGCTTTCTTTTAAGTTCCTCAAGTTCAGAAGCCAACCTTTCATTGAGCCTTCTCTGTTTTAAAAGAATTATCTCTTGTTCCTTTAATTCGTTGGAAATCTTAGTCATCATACCATTAGATCCCAAAGAAATTTGTCTAGTCAATTCGTCACGTTCAGCAATGGCTTCTTCGGCTTTCTTGGTGGCTTCCCTGGATTCAATGATAGCTCTTCTTGCCACATCATCTGTTTGTAAACCATCGTACAATCTGTGAATGGCGACATTCAAGGCAGCGTCATCACTTGAAAACCCACCACCCATGGCAATGTTGGAAATTAAACCATCAACCAATCTAAGCGATCTTGTGAATTCGGGACTATCTACACTTTTATTTGGATCGGCTTGGTTGAGAAACAAATGTTGCATGGCTGACAAGAAATACCCTTCAGCTTCAGAATGTTGAAGTTTCTTCCAAATATTATTTACCAATGAAACAGGATCATTCAAGTCAACATCACCACCGATTCTTTCAGAAGTCAACAAGGCTTCATAGTCTTCAGCAGCAGAATCTTCATATTCCCGTATTTTATCATCGATCAATTCATTGTGTAATGTTTGAAATTTCTTAAAGATTCTTTGGACACCACCAGATTTCAATTGGGCTCTGGTATGGGTTCTAATTTTAAAATCTTCACCACCTTGGGCAACAGAATTGATCAATATCACTGTGGCTAAGGCATAATCAATCAATTGAGATTCACCATTAGATCCGGTCGATTTAATTTCGTCACTGGCACCAACCAAAGAACCTAATTTCCCTCTACCTTCCATCGTTTGTTCCACTATCTTTAACCATTGTTCGAACCGTTTCAAATCATTGGAATTACTATTGGTTAGGGAATTCCTTCTATCTAACTGCTTGGCTTGGAAATGGATATTTTCTGAAGGTATAGTATTTAAGGCTTTTAGTACTTGGTTATAACCTTCTGGTGGTTGACAATGTGCAAGAAAAATTAACATATCTGTGACTAATTTTCTTGTAGGAAGTTTTGTTGATATCAAAGCACCAGTTATGGATGGTACCACAATTTTACAATCTAAGGCATAATTGGCACCCTTTTGACTGTTAATGATGGTTCTGAGACATCTTACAATTGATATTTCCTTCTCCAAGAAGTCATCATTTAATAATTCTGTTGGTGTTTTAGAATGAAGTTGTTGAAGGACGTTTGCTAAAGCGACTGGTCCTTGTAAATCTATGAAATCTTTAACCCAATCAACAGGCTCAGTACGTAGGCTAACCCAAAGGTTCCCTAATTGCCTCACACTGATTGATTTGTCCATAAGATATCTGACGTAAACTTCTGGAGTGGCAACGGATTCACCAGTTTTCTTAGTACGTTCTTGCTTTTTCTTCTCCGATATGACATCTTGACGAACAAGCATCCATTTTTTATCAGTGGAATATTCCTTCATTTGTTTCTTTGCAGCTTCAGGAAGACTTTTGAAGTCACGTTTCGTCATTAATTCATCGAAATATTGGTCAACAACTGGAGAAGCTGGTCTATTTTCTCCATTGAAATCGTCACTGATAATGGAGGAGTTCGTCATGACGGACACGTTTGTCTGCATTCTCTGAAGACCTGTTCTTCGTATTGGTGTCTTGAACTCTTCGATTGGGTTTGTAAGTGTTGTGTTTTTGAAGCTTTCATTATAAAGTGAAGGAGGTGGTGGTTGGTTTAATGTAAATTGAGATGAACGGCGTGATCTTTCTGGTGAAGAAGGTGTAGAATCAAACACAGATGCAGTATTGGAATGGTTTAGAGATGTGGAATGTGATAAGGGCAACGAAATCTGAGAGTTTGATGAAAATACGGACCCATTGCTAGGATTTCTTTTTGATGGGGAGGTTGATGTCAAATCATTCATACGGCGGTTAGATACTATAGGCTGGGGATTGGATATCACATATGGAATTTGTGGTTCCTCTGATGATTTTGTAGGTTTTGAGAGCTTTCTAAAGTTGGAAAGAAGCGAAGTTGTCTTCGTTTGCTCTCTGGATTGAGATCCACGATTATCAGAGTTGGTAGATTTCTGAGAGCCTTGTCTGGAAAAGTCTTGCTCCGGCCTCTTCTTCATACTGAAAATATGGATCAGAAGAATATAATGAGAAAAAAATCTGTAAGTGAATAAATATCAGAGTATATGTGAATTACAAGAATGTTGTGTAATATAAATATGGTGTGAACTGGAATGAGAATAGAACAGAACAACAAATACGATAGACACGCAAGACACGCAAGACAGAGAGCTACTAAAATTGTGTGGTTTCAATAATCTCTGTAGTCTGGTGTTATTCAATTGAGCCTGGATGGGTGAGATATAATGACTGTTCAATATGATTTTTGAACTCTTTAGTGTAGTAACTGACTTATTTCTTGTTTGATACGTCACCAACCAGTTCATATATATATTTCAAAACACAATCAGAATATCCTGGTTCGCGCACTAGCAGTTTTTTTTTTGGTTTTTTTTTTTTTTTTTTGGTTTTTTCTTAAAAGTAAATGTAAAATTCGACCTAGTGGGTTGTTCCTGGTTAGAGCCGGCTGCTGCCTACTGCTGCCTCTTCTGGGGGAAGTTGGTATTTGTACAGTTATGCCACCAATTAAAGATGAAAATGTACACGACGGGTATCAACCAGCATTTTTTTGAATTTCCTTCAACTTGATCCGAACTTTTAAGGACATTTTAATAATTTTTTGGCTTAATATACTATAAGAATTTATATTATTTAATAAAGAGAGAGAAAAAAAAAAATCAGGGGCTGTTCTTTTTATGGAATTCAATATTTATTAAAAATCAGCATCTATAAACTTTAACGTTGTAATATTTCCTGCAAACTTCAACGTATTTTAAAAGCTATTCTTTTCAAGATTCTGTTGCTTCAAAATGGCTTCTTTAATCTCAGAAGATACAAAACCATCAAATATGCTTAAATCAACATTCTTCAGACCCGTATGCGTGAATATATGATCACTCTGAATAACAGTTTTATAACTTAAATTTGGTTCATTGTCTACAACAGAACTTGTTTTCTCTTTCAAATACTTCACCTTAGTTGGTTGAGTGATCTGAGGAACAAAAGTAATACCTGTATAACTATCCTTGACACCTCTCATATTATTGTTTCTATCACTTAGTAAATATGAGTCTGTCTCTCTGACCACTTGTGCGTGTACAAGCATCCAGTTTTCTTCATTAACAGTGCTTTCTTGAGGACGCAACGCTCTAATCGACATAGATTCCGCACTCGTTGAATCCAAAAACATCAAATCAGGGGTGGAGATACCACCACCACCAGTTGAAGAACCATTCCAAGAAGTAAGTTGATTATTGTTAAAGCCATCTCTACCACCATGTCTGTCAGCAGGGTCGGCAAACTCTCCCTCTTTGAACCCTTTAGCTTTTTGCTCCTTAACATAATAATCATCAGTGATGTACTTACCACCAACTACAACTTTAGCGCCGAATTCCATAAAAATACCACGAGCTGTGACAAGAGAAATTGTTCTACCTTTGTATGAGCTAGGAATGAGTTCTCTCTCGATGAGGTCAAATTTCTCCTCTGAAGAAAGAACAATTTTGTGAAGTCTTTTATGTTTCTGGAATAATAAGTAGGAATCACGGAAACCCACACACCTAGCTGGTTCGGTTGATAACATGTATAATCTGTTTCCACGGTTTGGTACTTTAAATGTACGAACTTTATATTCTCTATCGCCTAACAACTCACCATCTTTATTAATTTTGGTTTCACCATCTTCATCCAATGGCAAGACGAATTCATCATTGAGCACTTCAAATTCGGGAACCTCTTCATGTGCTGGTTGTTCCTCTTTTGATCTATGCAAAGGAGGTCTACCTCTTTTGGCTCTCCTTAGTTGTGGAGGTTCTTTGGAAATAGTACCACTGGCAGTTAAGGAAACATCTGGGTCGTTTGTATGGTCTTCCACCTCTGCTTCTACTTCCTCTTCTTCATCGTCCAAAATACTATCATCTAAATCTTTGAATTGATCTTTTTTGTTTTCAGATAAGAATCTTTTGGATCTTTTTCTAATTGGTTCTTCATCTTCCTTGAAATCTTCATCGTCTTCACTCTCTTCATTTTGAGGGATCTCCAGCTCATCATCGTCTTGGGCTGCGTCAATATTATCATCTGTGTATTCAACGTCTAGTGCTTCATTTTGGTTTTCTTCCTCAAGGTTAATTGTGGAACGACGAGATGCTATGTAAAAAAATATTGTTAGTAAAAGAAACATTTATGATTGATATAGGGACCCAAAGTGATCTAAATCATTGGAAACATCAGATAAAAAAAACACTCACTTCTTCTAGGAGTAACAGTTCCGGATCTGCTTCTTCTTCTTCTGGCAACCATTTTGGGAAATTTGTAAAGGGGTTAGAGACTCTTATATACACTATAATGCTCTGGAACATAAAATTGTAATTTGTTTATGAATTGCCTTGCTTGCGCGGATGGCCCACTTTTGAATTTGTTTTTGTTTGTGCAGAGGTTCCGAGATCGTGTCCAATTTGTCAAATTCTTTGGCTCAGTCACATGATAGACAAATATTCAACCGGATTTTACACCAAATGCAATAAATACATACAGTTAGAGTAATATATAGTTCAAATCTTTATTCGAATAATCTATAAAAAAAATACTTCAATTGCTTTTAGGCTATAAAGGCCCAAAACTTCTCCCAAAGATTCTTTGGCTGTTCCTCTT
The DNA here is from genome assembly GCA_018343995.1 of Waltiozyma sp. UFMG-CM-Y6624. Classification (NCBI taxonomy): domain Eukaryota; kingdom Fungi; phylum Ascomycota; class Saccharomycetes; order Phaffomycetales; family Wickerhamomycetaceae; genus Waltiozyma; species Waltiozyma sp. UFMG-CM-Y6624. Next base: position 34,858 of record JADIOT010002617.1, read on the forward strand.
CCCAAACAATAGCATCGATTTCTCTTCTATCAGAATCGATATCGATCTTCTCCAACGGCAAAAATAGTGCAGTTCTGTACCACAATTGAGCAGCCACCCAGAATACCACCATTAAGATAACAGAAATGTAAGCAGTGAAAAAAGCAGAAACGTCAAAGTTGAAGAAGGCTTCATAACCTTGAACGAAGATGATAATTAGGACAAAGAAAGCAGCATAGTAAGCACCGTAAGGCATGAACTTAGCCTTGAAAGGTAGGTCATCTCTAGAAATACCTCTTGATTTCAAGCATTGCATGAATCTAATATGACAGACAGAAATAAAGAACCAGGCAAACAACCCTGCCACGGTACAGATGTTGACTAACCAATTGAAGCCAACGTTAGCACTACCCTTTGTAACCATAAAAGCTAAAGAACCAACTACACCAGTGGCAACAACACCCCAGTATGGAACACCGGACTTGTTAACATGCTTGAAGAACTTTGGAGCATGACCAGATAAAGCTAGGCCGTATAAGATTCTTGATCCAACGTAAACATTAGAGTTACCAGCAGAAATTACAGAAGTTAAGACAACGGCGTTGAAAATATCTGGTAAGACTGGTGTTCCAGCAGCTTTAATAGCGATAATGAATGGAGATTTGGCAATCATGGAATCCTTAGAGGATAAATCTGGATCATTGTAAGGAACTAATAGCCCAAGGAAGAAAATAGAACCAATATAAAAGAATAAAATTCTGAAGAACACGGTGTTGATGGCCTTTGGAACTGTCTTTCTTGGGTTCTTAGATTCACCAGCAGAAATACCAACCAATTCAGTACCTTGGTAAGTGAAAGCAGCATTAATAAGAGAGGAAACCCAACCTAAGAATCTACCTTTAGATGTACCTTCGAAAATATAGCCTGGACCCCAAGGACCTGGGTTTCTCCAATATCTAAACCCTATAGGACCTTCCTTGCCAGCACCACAAACCATGATGAATGCATATAATAAGAAGCCAACGATAGCGATAACTTTAACCAAAGCGACCCAGAATTGAATCTCACCGTAATATCTAACAGGGAAGAAATTCGAAAGAGTTAAGATAATCCAAAAGATAGCAATCCAGGCAGCTAATGGGACAGAACTCGTCCAATATTCGATAACTTGACCGATAACAGAGACTTCAACAGCAAACGTAGTAGCCCAGTTAAACCAGTACATGTACCCATTGGCTACACCTAAGGCTGGAGAAAGGAATCTTGCATTGAAGACTGTAAAGGATGAAGTGACTGGGATGAAAGTAGCCATTTCACCTAAGGATTGAGTTACTGAATAAATAATTGTACCCATGAATAAATAGGCAATCAAGGCATTGACTGGACCGGCAATAGATAATGGAGTAGCTATACCGATGAAAATACCTGTACCTAGTGTGCCACCAAGGGCAATCATAGAAACATGACGGGGTTTCAAAGCTCTTTTGACTTTGGTATCCTTTGAGGGGCTATCAGTTTGACCATTACCATTATTGGAAGTTTGTGAAAAATGATTCAAAAGTTCTAGTTCGCTATCTTGTAAATGTTCCAATTCTATGTTGCTATTGTTGGTTTCAATTTCACGTGATGTTGAGCCTGATGATTTGGAGTAGACACCCTTCTCAAGTTCTGAAGAGCTCATGTTTGTTGAGTAATTATTTGGAATTTGGAATATTCGGCTGGTATGTGCGTTTTATAACAAAATGTGATTCTGAAAAAATGTTAATAAGTCAGTAAGATTAACTGTAAAACCTGGTATAATGTTATATTTAGATTAAATTGAGCAGATCTCGTGGCTTTGAGAATTTTAAATTGAATTTGAACTCAAGTCAAGAAATATCAATCAATGTGGAGATGAGATGTTAAACTTTCGATATTCCTGGATCCTAAGATTACCAAATCTTATTGGAATATTAATGGTACTTTATATCATATTATATACAGTTTAAAAGAACGTTGGATTCTTGCATATGGTGACAAATGAGTCCTCTGACACCTACTTTTACTCTGAGTTTTCAAAACAATAAGGCTCGATGAGGTTATTGTTAGAAGAAGATGGTCCTAACTTGTTTTGTCCTTTGAAAACGTGGTGAAATCTGGAAGTTGAAATCTTTTGATGGTCTTAAACCATGCCCTTTACGGAAGGTTATACAGAGCATCGCTCTGGATTTCAACAATTCAATTCCGACCACTGTCATGGATCGTTGGCTGATTAAAAACCGGAACAATTTAAGTGCGGTTTCGCAAATAACGGCCGCGTTTTTTTCCCTATTCAGATGTGTCAACTTATTTCTTTTTTTTTTTGAAGAATTTGCACCTATGAAATAAAAAAAAATTTGAATGGCAATTAACGGCCGAAAGAATTTTAAATAAAAAGAATATTTACCAGGTCAGGACTTAATGCTAGCTGTCAGTGACGTCCGCATGGGATGGTTAAAAACTTTATATAGAAAATCAGCAACCAGGATCATTGGAAGTAGTCATCATCATATAAAAAATATATAGCCAATTGAATATTAAAAATATTTTAATTAACACTATTTTTATCAACATAGATCTATATTTATTTATTTATTTACTTATTTATTTACTTATTTAATTATTTATTTATTTATTTATTCATTTATATTATATACTAAAGCATGTAAAATAATTTCACGAATCACAAAGAAATATTCCACTAAAGTATTGCGATAGCGGCAAGAAAACCATCGCTAACATCTTGTGACAGCGGGTTGTGACTTAGTTTTAAAAAAATTAATGCCGTAAAAGTCTTTGGGAAGTGCCTTGCGAACACGGAATACCGTTCAGACTTCAAACTTGTACCCGCTGAATGTTGTGTTTAACTGCTGTTTTACGCTAACTCTCAACTTTAACGGACTTTAAGAGGAATGTAAAGCACAAGAAAGAAAAAACATCCTCTAACTTCAAGTGTTAGCAGTTATCTTTGATAAGCCTGTTAATGAGCTCAGATCAAGTCTGTTATCATCAACTTTTGATAGTTAGGAAACAATTGCTTGTCTACCTCATAGTGTAGGGGTCCAGCAAACTAATTACCACAAGAAGTTGCAACTCGTACGTAACTTTTTTGAACCGAAGTCGCCTTGGCCTGAGCTTTATCATGTACCTTGAAGCGGGGCCACCAAGCTTTTACAGGTCTTTTTTTTTTTTTTTCTTTTGCAGGCAGCAGGTACAAAAAGCTATCAGAAAGCAACACAATTTACTGATCTTTGAGAAATATTTAAAGACTAGACAATCCAACTAAAAAAAAATTTGTAGATCCTAATAGTACAACAACAAGATATCGGAATTTTTTTTCTTAACATTTCAGTATTCCAAACAATGAACACATCTAATAAAGTTGATCTTGAAAAGGGTCCAAGTGGTTCAAACGAATCCGTCTACGAAGAAAAAGTCCCAATTATCAATGAAATTGGTTCCACTTCAGAAGGTCAAAGTCAGGACGATGATGAAGTCAAAAGATCATTAAAAGCTCGTCACATTTCCATGATTGCCCTAGGTGGTACCATTGGTTCTGGTCTTTTCATCAGTACATATTATCCATTATCTATTGCTGGTCCAGTAAACATGTTGATTGCTTATTTATTCATGGGTACCATTGCTTATTCTGTCACCCAATCCTTAGGTGAAATGGCTACTTTTATTCCAGTCACATCTTCTTTCACTGTTTTCACTAAGAGATTCTTGTCTCCAGCCTTAGGTGTCGCTAATGGTTACATGTATTGGTTCTCCTGGGTCATCACCTTTGCTTTGGAATTGTCTATTGTTGGTCAAGTCATTGCATACTGGACCGATGCTGTTCCATTAGCCGCTTGGATTTCTATCTTTTGGGTCATCTTGATTGGTGCCAATATGTTCCCAGTTAGATACTACGGTGAGATTGAGTTCTGGATCGCCTTGATTAAGGTTCTTGCTATTGTTGGGTTTATTATTTATGCCTTCATCATGGTGGTTGGTGCAGCTCCTGGGGGTCCTATTGGGTTTAGATATTGGAGAAACCCAGGTCCTTGGGGCCCAGGCTATATCGACGAAGGCACTGCTAAAGGTAGATTCTTAGGTTGGGTTTCCACTCTTATTAATGCTGCCTTTACTTACCAAGGTACTGAATTGACTGGTATTTCTGCCGGTGAATCCAAGAACCCAAGAAAGGCTGTTCCAAAGGCCATCAACACCGTGTTCTTCAGAATCTTGATCTTCTACATCTTGTCTTTATTCTTCATTGGTATGTTGGTTCCTTTCAACGATCCAAAGTTATCCTCTGACTCATCCTATGTTGCTAGTTCTCCTTTCATCATTGCCATTGAGAACTGTCAAACCAAAGTTTTACCAGACATTTTCAACGCCGTTGTTCTTATGACTATTATCTCAGCTGGTAACTCTAACGTTTACGTTGCTTCCAGAATTCTTTACTCTTTAGCTGTAAACAGACTTGCTCCAAAGATTTTCACAAAAACTAACAAACATGGTGTTCCATACTGGAGTGTTTTGTTCTCAAGTGCCTTTGGTGCTTTGGGTTACCTTGCTGTTTCTGAAGGTGGTACCAAAGCTTTCAACTGGTTGCTTAACATCACAGCTGTTGCTGGTTTGTTTGCCTGGTTGTTTATCTCTATCTCCCATATTAGATTCATGCATGCATTAAAGTTCAGAGGTATTTCTAGAAACGACTTACCTTTCAAGGCTCACTTTATGCCATACGCCGCTTACTATGCTGCTTTCTTCATCACCGTGATTATCATCATTAACGGTTATGAAGCCTTTGTTCAAGGTTTCCACGTCACTTCCTTCTTCACTGCTTATATTTCCGTCATTCTATTTATTGCTTTGTGGATTTTCTTCCAAGGTTATTTCAGATCTTGGGTCATCTTTATGCCAGTTGAGGAAATTGATATCGATACTGACAGAAGAGAAATCGACGCTATTATTTGGGATGAGGATGCTCCTAATAACTGGTGGGGTAAGTTCTGGGAGTTCGTGTTCTAATTTGATTCAATTTGTGTGTTTTGTTATACATTGGGATGTTTTTTCTTTCAATCCTAAGATCATTCTATTTTCAATTGCATATACATTATTTATATATTTATTTATTTCTTTGTTTGTTTGTTTCCACTCGCTCTAAATACATTTTAATATTGTTTTTTTCTCAATTCAGTACAATTTTATATAAAAAAACAATTGAATGCTAATTTTAAAGTTAATTTAATCGATATATGTTAGACTATTTTAACTCTAATATATATATATAGTTGATAAATTTGTATAATTTAAACTGCATAAAGTACAGTATTTATATTTTAATATGTATATATTGATATATATTTAAATTTTTAAAATTAATCTGTAATTTTTATTAATTGAGTAATAAATTTTTTTTTTTAATTATATTTATTTTAATTAAATAAATTAATATGATGGATTTATTAAAAAAAACCAAAAAAATTAATTAAAATTATATCTATATATATACAATAAGATAATAATCGAAATGTTAGACTTTTAATAATTGTGTATATTGAAGAACAAAAAAAAAAAAAAAAATTACCATAATAAATAATTAAATTAAACATGTGTGCAAATATAAAAACCATATATATATATATATGATCAAAAACCAGATTCAAAGCAAAGTTATTGCAATTGCCAATGATTTTCTGATTGGTCAAACTCTTCATTTTGACACTGGTTCATAATTTGTCTCTGTTCCCTACGGTGCTTATGCGCATATACAGGTTCTAATTTCTTTAAACCAGTATTATTGTTAGCATCATTCCAACCTTGATAATAACTTTTTGCCCTAACAAACCCAAAGAGGAAATTCCCACCAAAACTCCAGCCCAAAACACCAATAGTACAAACCAACAAAGCCTTCCAACCAATAGGCTCAACCAATGCGTTTAAAATCAGACCGATCAGTTCAGCACTGAGTTGAGACTTACCCAAAGTGCGGTGTAATTCTGGATCTTTATTCATACATGATTCCCACGCATTACAGATTTCTTCCAAAGCATGAGCTCTTGTTTCTGGTGAACAACGGTTCTCTGTGTATGATCTGGCACAGGAGGCAATTTCGATTGAGAGATCAAGAGTTTGTTGTTCTAATTTCATCTCGATATCTTGGTTTATTGTTGATAGGATAGAATAGAAGAAATAGAGAAATGAGAATGAGGTGATTGTATTGAAAAGAAGTTGAAGATATGTTGAGATAATGTAGGTTTTTGGTGATTTAGGATTGGATGAAGACCCCCATGGAGATGGTAAGACAGGTTCTTCATGATATGAGACGTTTGGAGATTGATAGTAATGATGATGATGATGCAATTGAAATTGGATTGGTGTTTTATTTGCCATGGAGTTATTAATAAAGTTGTTGAATTGTTGTCTTGCTCCCTGTTGAGAAAGATCCACAGATCCATTCGATTCTGTGTTTCCTTCTTCTTCTTCTTCTGAAAATGTTTCAGAATTAATGGTTTTTTCTGAAGTGAGGGACTGCTCAACTGATGATTCAGGTTCTTCAAGTTGAGATTTTTCATCCAGTGAACAATTCATTGATGTAAATGAAGTTGAATCCTTATTAGAATCAGCTTGGTTTTCCAAATCTTCAAGGTCTATTGATAAATTACCATGTGTTGCAACCTTTGCACCAAGTAAAGTCGGACTCAAAAGCAATCCTACATTCCCCACAATCGACTTTCCTAGAATAGAACTATTACTATTAATAATATTGCTGGTTTCATCAATATCCATGAGTTCATCATCTTCATCGTCCAGAAATTCACTTGAAGTGGAGGAAGAAGATGTCCCCATTCCAGCTGAATCAAACGTGAAAGATCTTAAAGGTGATGAAACATGAGGCAAATATTGTTGCTGTTGCTGTTCTAAAAGCCTTTTATTTCTCAGAAACATCGGCGTTGACATCTGTTCGTCTTCATTCAACTCGTCCATCATCAGATCACCATCAGAATCAATAAGTTGGTTATCTTCTAAGCTTAACTGTTTCAATTTATTGGTTTCATTGAGTGGGGGATCTGAAACTTGAAGATTGAGTGAGTCCAGGTCAAACATGATCTAGATTTTCTTTTCTTTTTCTTTTTCTTTTTCTTTTAATTTTTGATCGTACAATAAAAAGAATGGCACTTATAGTCTATTTGTGAACAGGCAAAGTCCTATTTCTTTTAATGAATAATGATATTTTGAAACGAAAAAACAATCAGTTAGAAAACTATCTTAAATTACTAAATACCAATATAATCATAAAAATAATAAACATAGCCGCTGAATATTTTTTTTTTTACACAGATTGCCTTCCTAAATTTGCCTAGTTGGGATAATGTGTCAAGGGTTTTCCAATTCAGGAAACAGTTTTTTAGAATACACGGAGAAAACAGGCAGTGTGCATATGACGAGACTCTCCGGGATATATTTGATTATTCAATATATAGAAAGCAAGGTTAAAACCAATAAAATCAAAAAAAAAAAAGATTAATAATAAACATTCTATTATTAAATTTATACATCACCCAAAGAAAAGACAAAAAAAAATCAACAAAAGTTTTTTTTTTTCTTTTTTAATTTATTTTCTAAAAATGAAACTTACAACTTTTGCTTTATTGATTGCTCCTTCTGTAGCATTCAGTCAATTTTTTTCTCCCTTATCCAATCTCTTATCTTTAGAAACTAATGACTTATCCCTTATTATTAAAGATGATGAATCTTTACCTATCAAAGTTTCCTCTGCTGATAAGTTCAAATTAAAACGTAATGGAGTGAATTTCATCGATATCACCAACCATGAAGGTTGGTTCTGGAACCAAAAGGATACACCTTCCAAAGTCCCAACTTATAATTATCCAACCAATATCTCACACACGGAATTCGTCAGTGATTTAATTGAAGATATTAACAAGGACAATTTAAGAGCCAATTTAGCAGAATTTTCATCTTTCTTTTCTCGTTATTATAAATCTGAAAACGGTTTGAAATCGGCAACTTGGTTGTTCCACAAACTTTCAAAAATCATTGAAGAGGCCAAAACCACTAATCCAAAATTAAATGTCAGTATTTCTCAATTCCCACATAAATGGCAACAATTTTCAATCATCGTATCCATAAAGGGTCATTCTTCACCAGATGATATCGTTGTTATTGGATGTCACCAAGATTCCACCAATTTATTATTCCCAACTTTATTGAAAGCTCCAGGAGCAGATGATGACGGGTCCGGTGTCACTACGAATTTGGAAGCTTTACGTATTTTATTATCTTCTCCAAATTTCAACCCTTCAAATACCGTGGAGTTCCATTTTTTCTCTGCAGAAGAAGGTGGATTGTTGGGATCCATGGATGTTTTCAGATCTTATAACGAAGCTGGTAAGAAAGTTGTTGCTATGTTACAACAAGATATGACTGGGTATATTCAAAAAACATTGGATAACGGGGTTGAAGAACATGTTGGTGTTATTACGGATTTTGTTTCTCTTCATTTGACAGAATTCGTGAAGTTGATTATCGATTCTTATCTCAATATTCCTTATCATGAAACTGTATGTGGTTATGCTTGTTCTGATCATTCTTCTGCTTTGAAAAATGGATTTCCTTCCAGTTTTATTATCGAGTCCGAGTTTAAATATACCAATCCATATATTCACTCTACAGGTGATACTTTGGATAGATTGGACTTTGGTCATATTGCTGAGTTTGTCAAATTGGTTTTAGGTTATGTTGGTGAGTTAGGGGATCATGAGTTTAAAGTTGTAGCTTAGTTATATATATGTAGTTGCCATTTTTTCTTTATTTTATAAATATATATATATATATATATTTAACTATTTTTTTAGGCATGTAATGACCATATTTCTAGAACTAAGATTAAAATCAAAAACAGTCTCAATTTTAACATTCGTATAGCCACAACTTTTTAAATATTCAACACGATCATTAAGGATTAGAAATTCGGAGAATATTCCCTTTGATCTATCAAAGCACCATTCCTGGAAGGATTCAATGGAAAAATCAGATTTAGTTAACCCTTTTGAAGCCAAATAATTCTCAATTATTTCATCATTTTTCTTTAAATATCGTAAATCTTGTGATATAGCCATATTATTTCGAAAAGTACCTAAAAATTTCAAATTATCAACCTTATGGAAACAACAAGAGGTGAAACAACATCCAATCACATTTAGAAAGTCATGAATTGAACTAGATTGCATGTTTAAAGTATTCATGATTAAATCCGGTACAACTTGTCCACATGAATTAAGTCCAATGATTAAACAAGTAGGACGTAAATTATTATTTGATCGTTTAGTAGAATTGACAAAATGGTGAAACTTATGAAGATTTTCTTGAAATTGAATATTATTAAGATAAAGAATATTCTTCTCAGTTTCATTGAAACTTGATGAATGTAACAAGTCTAACTTTTTGGAAGTCTTAACTCTTTGAGAGTTGATCTCGACACAAATTATTTTATATCCATTTTTAAGTAATTCTCTTGATAGGTAACTTTTACCACTACCGAATTCCAAGATATATTCCACTTCAATTCCATTGGATTGTTTGAATGATTCAATGTGTTTAGTGAATTCTGATATCTCATATTGTTTCTTAGGAGATATCAAAAAATTTAGTGATTTGAAGTTTGATCCATGAATTATACCATGAGTTTTCGGAGCTTGATGTTTGTCTATAAATAACGGAGTCGATTTGTAAGAGTCGAAAATATGATGTTCAAGGTGAATAAGGTCTTTTATGACTTGAGATGCTGACGTTGGATGGTAATTTGAGGGAAGTTCTTCCTGTAAAAGTTTTTGATAAATATCCAACAACATCAAAACGATGTTTTTTTTTTATATTTCAAACTAAAGACGTGTATCTGTATGAATATGAAGCCAACTTGGGCTTAAAATCTTAAAACATATTTATAATAAGACTGACAATATACAATTTTACACATCATATATAGCCTCATCTCTTTACTGGACATAATCATAAATAACCTCTTTTCTTCTTCCCCTTGTTTAAAATCAGATCTCTTTGGTGGAACAAAAAAAAAAACACACAACCCCTCATTCAGAACAACAAAACCAGTTTCAGTTCATTTGACAAACAAGGCGCAACCACTTCCAGAAATCAATGCTGAATATATTAATAATAATAAAACCACAATGTTAACCACAATCTAAATAAAAATTTTCCCTCTAAAACTTAGATAGCTTCCTTTAAGGCTTGGTTCAACTTGGCGATCTTAGAGGCGACAGACAAGTCAACAGTTCTGTCACCAACTTCAACGACTAAACCACCTAAGATTTCTGGGTTGATATCGTTAGTCAATCTTAAGGTCTTACCAGCACCGACAAATTCGGACTTAGCAATGGAAGCTTCAATCTTCTTTAAGATTTTGGAGTCTAACTTGTTGGCAGAAGTGACAATGGCTTCAACAACACCGTTGTGAGCATCGGTTAAGATCTTGAAGTTCTTGAAAATAGCTGGTAATAAGTCTAATCTGTTGTTTTCACCAAGGACCTTTAATAAGTTGGAGACGGAGGCATCGATGGAACCTTGAGACTTGGTCAAGACATCAACGACGGCAGATCTGTCTTGGGTAGATAAGGCTGGGTTACCCAAGTATTCACCAATCTTGACATCCTTTTCAACGGTTTGTTGTAATGAGATTAATGACTTAGCAGCAGCTTCAATAGAGGTGGTCTTAGCGGCAGCAGTGTATAAAGCAGTGGCATAAGTACCGTCTAAACCAAATAATTGCACTGGTGGCTTGATGGATTGAGCAGCGGTAGCTAAGGTTCTTCTGAAGGACATCATTTTGGTATAGATTCTGAAATTGGAATTGAAAGTGTACACTTATATTATACCAGATTTTAAGGGGTCAGTAGGGAGGACCTCTACTTTTTTCACGGGTGTTTGTTTTCTAATACTTCTAACCTTTTTCGATCTACGATTTCTTGCAGTTTTTTTCGTTCCCACAGTTTCGAGGCAAAAAATAAAGCATTTTGATTGGGAATCGTGTCCGTACCGTGACATTAAAATGATACATACATGATCTTAACACATTAATCCATAAATACTTTTTTTTTAAATTCTAAGATTTGAAACTGATTGATTCACTTTTTTTTTTAGTAAAGGACCCTCACTTATTGTTTTTTCGTTTAAATTTTTGAACGATCAAGATTCATTAAAAAACGTTATCATTATCATTTTTAGGGGGGAAATATATGACGGGTAACAAACACCCTCGCGTTTATTTCCTAAAGTGGTTGGGAGGTTCGCGCAGGACTTTTTCCAGCAATTTTTCACCAAATTGGAAGAAAAAAACATAGAGCCAATAATAAGCGGAGGTTGGCGGCTAAGAAAGAGATTTAGAGTGTGTTCATACAACATTTTGTTTGGATAAACACTCATCTAACTTCTCTGATATTCACTCAATCATGTTCAGAAGTGTGGTTGCCTGTTTACCAAGCAGGATATCGTCTACCTCTGGTGCCACAAGACTACCCTTCTCATCCCTCATCAGAAACCAATCCACATCAAATACTGAAGAACCTACCTCTCTTTTATCACAAATAACACGTTCCCAACTCATAACAATCCCACCAAAGGATGCCGATTTGACTGCTTTGGAAAAGCAAGATGAGTTGATCAGAAAGCGTCGTAAATTAACAAAAACCATTGTTGAAATCAAGAAGTTCAAACCAAGATCTCCAGGTCAAAGATGGTTCCGTGCCCCTATTTATACACATTTATGGAAAGGTTCTCCATACAAGCCATTAACACGTGCCATTGTCTCCACCGGTGGTAGAAACAACACAGGTCACATCACTACCAGATTCAGAGGTGGTGGTCATAAGCGTCGTGCCAGATTAATTGATTTTAAGAGATTAGAATCTGGTAATCAAGAAGTGTTAAGAATTGAATATGATCCAACCAGAACTTCACACATTGCTCTTTTGAAAAATTTAAATACTGGGAAGATCTCATATATCTTAGCCTCTGATGGGTTAAGAGCTGGTGACATTGTTGGTTCTTACAGAAGTGGTATTCCAAAAGAATTAATTGAAGAAATGGGCGGTAAGATTGATCCTGCTATTTTGTCCGCAAGAACTAATCAAAAGGGTAACTGTTTACCATTGAATATGATTCCTATTGGTTCTATCATCCATGCTATTGGTATTACCAAAAATGGTCCAGCTAAGTTCTGTAGATCTGCAGGTACTTATGGTCGTTTGATGCAAAAGCTTCCAGAAAAGTCCAAGGCTATTGTCAAGTTACAATCCGGTGAACATCGTTACGTTTCCATTGATGCTTGTGCCACATTAGGGATTGTGTCTAATATTGATCATCAACATGCCCAATGGGGTAAGGCTGGTAGAGCCAGATACAGAGGGTTTAGACCACATGTTAGAGGTGTTGCTATGAACAAGTGTGATCACCCTCACGGTGGTGGTAGAGGTAAGTCTAAATCCAATAAGTTGTCTATGTCTCCATGGGGTACTTTGGCTAAAGGCTACAAGACTAGAAGAGGTAAGCATAACAACCCATTGAAGGTTAAGGATAGACCAAGAGGTAAGGATAAGAAATAATGAAGTTGTAATGAACTGTACTTAAATTGGTTTTTGAGATCAGTTTAGTTAAGCGCCTATAATAAGATTTTACTGTACATATAAAGATATTTAATTTTGCGATCATGTTATTTATCATTTCTTATAACCTATTGTATCTTTACATTTAAAGAATTAAGTACTAGAGTAGTAGTGGCCTTAGCAGATTAATATCAGTACAAACCGTCCAAACAGTCGTGAATAAAGTATAGTTCTGGTGCCACAGCGAAAAAAATAAAAAAAA
>JADIOT010002618.1:0-27627 GCA_018343995.1 Waltiozyma sp. UFMG-CM-Y6624
TTGAGATCAATCACTGGAGAACTTGGTTCTTAACTACTGTTTTTGTCTTGCTGTTCAGCGGTATCAATCAGTTCTTCTCTTTACGTTATCCAACATTGACCATCAATTTTCTTGTTGCCCAAGTTATCTCATATCCAATTGGTAAATTCCTCGCATGGGTCATGCCAGATATCAGATTCCGTTATTCTTGGTTTAACTTGAACCCTGGTCCATATACTATGAAGGAGCATGGTATCTTGACCATATGTGTTTCATTAACAGGTCCAAGCGCATATGCTACCAATATCTTGATTGCTCAGACCAACTTTTACCATAAAGACTTTGGTGCTGGATATGAGATTCTATTGGTCTGGACTTCTCAAATCTTAGGTTATGGTTTGGCCGGATTGACTAGAAGATTTATTGTAGAGCCAGCTTTTGCTATTTGGCCCCAAACTTTAATCTCTGTGTCTTTATTCGAAACTCTACATTCTGGGAATATTGAAAAAACGGTAAATGGCTGGTCCATGTCTCGTTACAAGTTTTTCTCTTATGCCGCTATTGCATCATTTGTTTGGTACTGGTTCCCTGGTTTCATCTTTCAGGCATTGAGTTATTTCAATTTCGTTTTGTGGGGTTCCAAGACTAGAAACGACTTCGTTCTTAATTTTATTTTCGGTGTCAGCGGTGGTATTGGTGTTATCCCAGTGACGTTCGACTACACTCAGATCTCCCAAGCTATGTCTGGATCTGTCTTTGCTACACCTTTCTGGGTCATCACTAACACTTATGCTTCTGTTTTCATCTTCTTCATTGTTCTTTTACCAATTCTTTACTTCACCAACAGGTTTGACGCTAAATACTTACCTGTGATCTCAACTTCCACATTTGACAGACATCAAAAAAAGTTCGATGTTACTAAGATCTTAAACAAAGATTTCACCATCAATGTGGAAAAATACAAGGCCTATTCTCCATTATTCATGCCATTTTCTTACATCATGTCATATGCCTTGAACTTTGCCGCTGTGATTTCTATCTTGGTCCATTGTGCCCTTTACCACGGTAAGGATATTTACTTTAAAGTCAAAAGCGGTAGAGGTGGCGGTGAAGATATTCACATGAGACTCTACAAAAAGTATAACGATGTTCCAGATTGGTGGTATGCTGTCCTGTTCGTCATTTTCTTAGGTCTTGCCTTCACTGTTGTTTGTGCTTGGGAAACTGGGTTACCTGCCTGGGGCTTAGTCCTTGCGTTACTTATCTCCATCATTAACTTTATTCCTCAAGGTTTGTTAGAATGTATCACTAACCAAAATGTTGGTTTGAACGTTATCACTGAGATGGTTTGTGGTTATATCCTCCCATTCAGACCTATGGCAAATGTCTTGTTCAAGTTGTACGGTTACATTGTTATGAACCAAGGTTTGGAATTATCCAGAGATTTAAAGATGGGTCTTTACTTGAAGATTGCCCCAAGATTGCTTTTTGCTATGCAAATTTATTCTACTTTATGGGCAGGCTTGGTTAATGTTGGTGTTCAGCGCTGGATGAGATTCAACATTAAAGATATATGCTCTTCTTCACAACCGGACGGTTACATATGTGCTAGTGGTAGAACCATTTTCAACGCTTCTATTATCTGGTCCATGCCAAAGTTCTTGTTCTCACCTGGAAAGCGTTACAACAGTATCTTGTGGTTCTTCTTGATTGGTCTAATTTGTCCTTTCATCACTTACGCCTTACACAAGAAATGGCCAAATAAATGGTATGGTAAGATAAATTCTCCAGTCTTTTTCACTGGTCCAGGTAGCATTCCACCAGCTACTCCATACAACTACTCTTGTTACGCCATTTTTGGTAGTGTGATTTACTACATTAAAAGAAGATGGCCAAAATGGCATGCGAAGTACAATTTTGTTCTTGGTGCAGGGGTTGAATCAGGTGTTGCTGTTGCCATTGTCATTATTTTCTTGTGTGTTCAACTACCACTGAGCTCACATAATTTATCTTTCGATTGGTGGGGTAATGACGTGTTTATGAAGACTATTGATTGGAAAGGAACTCCTTTCTATAAATTGAATCCTGGTGAAACGTTTGGTCCAGAAACATGGTAGTAAATGTAATGGGTGATTTTTACAGAGCCTTTTTGCAATTTAAATTTACCTGAAGTTTACAAATATAAATTATTCAATTTTTTTTTTTTTTTAAAACAATAAATATTACTGATTCGCACTTTACAGAAAGAATTGAATTACATAATTCAAAGAAATTCAATTTAATCACGTGCTAAATGGAAATTCAAGGGGTATCTTCCAAATTCTGGTGGTCGCTTCTTCTTCAGTCATATCAATTGATAACAACCCGTAGTAGTAGTACTAAACTGCGACCATCTACAATAGGGCCATTTTATCAAGAAGAAGTTATAAAATACATATATATCTTGAATCTTTTAAAAGAGGAGTTTGATCAGTTAGTTCTGAATAAGATGATTAAAGTTGGTTATTTAGGTCCTGAAGGTACATATACTCATCAAGTAAGTTAAGATTGCTTCTTTGAGCTTTAAAAATGTTTCATTTAACTAACTTTTTTTTTCTTTTTAACCTAGGCAGCTATTCAACAATTTGGAGACCCTGCTGAGTACGAGCTACTTCCATTATCATCAATCAACGCCTGTTTTGAATGCTTAAACAAAGATGAGATTAAGTATAGTGTGGTTCCTTTTGAAAACTCCACTAATGGACAAGTGATGTTCACTTATGATTTATTCAGAGAATGGTTGATCAATAATGAAAGTACTATGCATGTTGTCGCTGAACAGTTCGTCTCTATTCACCACAATCTTTTATCAAAAGCCAAGAATATTTCACAGATTAAGAAGATATATACACATCCACAAGCATGGGGTCAATGTACCAATTGGTTGAAACAGTATGCCTCAGATATTCAAAAAATTGACACATCTTCTACATCCAAAGCCGCAGAGATAGCGAAAGAAGCTAATGAAGAAGATGGTATTGCTGCTATTGCCAGTGAATATGCCAGTAAAGTTCACGATATTCCGATTCTTTATCACAATGTTGAAAATAACTCTACAAATACCACAAGATTTCTCATTTTAAGTAAAGAAAGTAGTTGTATCAATGAAGTTTCCACTAAGGAAAATAAGAAACTTACTGTCCTCGCATTCATTTTGAATAATAATGAACCTGGAGAGCTTGTTAGGACTTTGAATGTCTTGTCTAAACACAGTATCGATATGACCAGTATCACATCAAGACCATCTCTGATTCAATCTTGGCAATATATTTTCTTTATTGAATTCTACGCTGATTATTTCAACGATGTCAAGATCAAGGCTGTTGTTGAAGAATTTAGCGAGACTTGCCAGAAGGCAATTGTCTTGGGTTGCTTTTCCAGAAATCAATCTTATTACAAAGATATTTCAAAATAATGTACATATATATATAACTTTAATAATAATAAAAAATTTAATAGAACTATTTCTAGAAAACCTGTAACAAAGGTATTCGTACAAGAGATGATACCACAATAATTTGTAGCTTTAAGTTAAGCAAGTGATACCATGTGAACAAGTACAACCTATGAAGTTGCTGAGCTAATAAATATTCCCTTTCACCATCTTCTTCACATAATAATAAAGAGGGGCCCCTAGATAATTCATGAATCTTCAGCATGTATGATAACAAAACTTGGCTTCTATCTGGGAGTTAATAGAACAATAATTTTGAAATAGAACCTTAACGACCGTATTTCTGGTATTGCCATTCCGTATTATCTAAAGGACAAGCATTTCTGGTCTTTAACCATTTAGCAATACAATGGAAGTGGAAAGCGTGGTTACATGTACCCCAAGCAGGAATACATTCTTCACTGCCTTCGTTTAATGAGTTTGGTTGACAATCAATACATGGTTCCATTACATGATTTCTACAAATTGCACAAGTTTCGACTTGGATATCCCAAGACCAAAACGCCACTGCAGACCATTTTCTTACTTCAAACTTCTTCTTTGGTGGTTTGGTTTTCTTGACTACCTGTTGTGTTTCTTGTGATTGCTCTGTTGCTTCGTTTTCATTAGCTGCTGTAAGTTAGTATTCGATCACTGGATGAGCCACTGGAATTCCTAACAGATAGATTTAAGTGACATCTTCCTTTTGAAGGTGGAGATTACCAACTATCTGACTGGGACTCTGAAGGTTTTGCCTTTGAACATACCTGGAACATCAACTTCCATTTCATCAGCCATTTTGTATCGGTATGTGTAGTGCTGATATAAATTCAAAGGACAATTTTCCTTAATTCTAGTATAAAATTATAGTCTCGTGGATCGATATGTCTTTTTTTTTTGCCCAGGATTTTTCCATCCAAGAATATAAACATGCACAGACACACACACACACACTGGATCACGTGATACGCATACATAATGTAATTAGTAAGAAGAATATTAGACCTAATAACTAAATTATACCTCGATTGATATCTATAACGTCTAGATATTGATTGAAAAAATGCCTTATACTTAATTCACGAAAGTTGGCTGTAGTCCCAGTTTTCAAACTCCTTCAAACTTTACGGTATTAGAAGAACTATTATCTATTTTCATCTCTAGAACATCCTCAGTATTGTAATCCGTTTCTGTTGCTGGTACTTCTTCCATTTCGCTATTTCCATCAATATGTTTCTTTACTAGAAGCTTTATCTTCTCTTCAACATTCCTGCATGTATTTTCTATCTCTTTGATTTCGTCTTTCTTCGTGTCTATCTGCCTTTCCATTAAAAGTATAAGAGATTCCCTGGATTGATGGGGTCTATACTCGTTCAATAAATGATGTATATTGATAAGAATAGTTCTAATTTGGTCAATCTTGAAATGGAATTGGTCTGGTGCAGAACTCATTACGCCTATCACTTCTAAGAAGTTTAATAGTAGGGATTTTAGAAGGGTTCTTAGCTCTTGAATTTTGAATTTAGAGTCATTATCAGACGATATATCTTCTGGTTCTTTATACAACTTTTCAATGCCCATTTCTTCTAGCTTTGGTATCTTATCATTGAACTGGAGAAAAATATGTTAGTAAATGTTAATCGTTTTTTAACAGTTGCGTTACGAGGAGTCGCTTACATTCCAAATGTTACCGAATGATCTATATGTGTCTCCAATTGGTTGAGAAGGTGGCATAAGAAATTCCAAAACCTTGTCTTCATCTTTTAGCTGAAGCTCTTCACCTTTGTTGATGTTTTCAGTCTTCAACTTCTCTAGCTTCTCTATGTTTTCATCTGTAAAGAATTTGACAAATGGTGGTGGCGGTGGATAAAGGGATGAAATCAAACTGTCTTCAGCTTGTACCATGTTTTTTAATATTGTGAACGGTGGTATGTCACAGGTTTATTAAAAAAATTAGTAAAGGATGTTTTTCAAAAAAAGGGCTTATTGTTGAAATCAAGGTTATAAATATTGTAGATGATAATTGGGAAAGTCCAATACTTCGCGAAATTTGTTGATTCCCCTCAACTTCTGTTTACACCATCCTGGTTTTAACATTATTGACCAATTGTCTTTCTTTCTTTTTTTTGAAATATATATATTCATCAGAATTTCATCAGTATCCCCTATCAGATCTTTAAATCATTCCAAAAAAAAAAGCAAAAAAATCACGTTAAATGGCTGATTTTGAACAAGGCTTTGCACCATTGGAAGCTATATTTTACACAGTCTTCCATCCCACAGAGGGAACAAAAGTGTTACACCAAGTACCCCAAGGTTCCATAATTCCAACATCTGAGTATCCAGATATCGCATTATTTGACTTTGATCTAGTAAAGAATTATGTCATCCCGAAATCTCAACTATGTGATCGACTTATAACGCTTAAAGTGGGTCAATACAGATTGGTTGGCTATCCCGTTTCTATTAACGCTGCACATTATGCTAGAAACAGTTTCAGTTTCAACTTCTGCTTTGTGTTCAATTACGCAGATAAGGCAGAATCATATGAGCCATGTATTAGAAGAACTGGTAAGATCTTCAAGAATTTGGAAGAGCAATATCAGATTCTTTCGAAGATGACGAACGATATGGCTTATTTCAAGGACTCCTCAAAGATAAAGGAAACTGACCATTTAAACACTGACGAACTGATGCAAGCAAGATCACTCTCAATGGAATCAAATTTCACTATTAATACACAAAATAGCACATATAACCAGATTATCAATGACTTGGAACTCAAAACGAACTCTTCTAATCCAATTGGGATAACCAATAAGGATGGTAATATCATTAAATTGGAATCAGTTGATAACCTTCTCCAGCAGATATACCAAGATCTCAACAACTACTCTGAATGCTTGATACCTATTGATTCGGGTAATTCGGTAGATATAAAGTTATTTCCTCTTCTCCCACCGCCACCAAGAGTCAATGCAGAAGACGTACCAATATCAACAGTTAATTTGCAGAACTTAGTGGACGTTAATTGGGATCCTACTATGTTAAAAATTCTTCCATATATTAATGGAATCAACTCAATAAAGAGAATCAGTATACTAGTCAAAGCAGATCAAAATATTGTGAAGAGTTGTATTCAACATCTTTTTTATTACAAATGTATCATTATTACGGATATTTTCCAATTTTCAAATATATATGCACCAACATCAGACATCAATTTATTTCTCACAGATTCACACATGGCCTCGGAATGTCAGGCGTATGTTTCTACCCCTGCTATGTTTGATGGGAAACCTTTTGAAGCTCCACCAAATACCAGTGCCAGTCAACCTAAAAGTGCAGCTTCATCAAAGTATCATTCTCTAAGATCGACCAATGTCGGATCTGCTGTCAATCTACTAGGGGCATTTTCTTCAGGATCTGCAAAGGTAGAATCGATTATCCTTCCAACCAAATCAAAGTTATTCTACCTTTACAGAAGTCTTCACCAAGGACAATCTGTCAAACATTGGTTTCGTGAGCATCAACAGGACCTGAAATATATTGACGTCAGACGATTTCTCTCATTTGGAATTCTCAGAGGGTTGATCTATAGAATTCATTCTTACCCGATCATTGAATCGTTATTACAAAGCTCAGAGCATAGACACCATATTTATAACATCAATAATGGTATCTTTTCCAAAGAGAGTAAACCACCAATGACCAACTATAAAATGTTCAATCCCAGCTATCTCACAAACATGACAAATAACAAATTGCTTAACTTAACAGAGACTCAAAAGAACCAAATCGAGCAGTTGAAGCTGTATCTTCATGGAATGAAGAGTTTTGATGCTATTTGTACTGAGATGGAGATGGATAGATCATCTGTTGATTCTTTGTTGCGTAAGATTGGTGCTTACAATGTTGTTAATTGTTAGGAGATTGACATTCTAATAAATACATTCTATAACATCTACAAAAAAAAAGTATAATATCAAATAGACTAGCTTAATCTTTTTTTTTTTTTTAGATAAATGTAAGATAATTTCTAGAAGATTTTAAAAGCATTTCTACTTACCCGGCTTTTCTCCTGACCAACTTCCTAATTAGGAAATTAATTTAGTTTTTTGCACGATTTTTCTGGGTCAGAATCGTGCAAAATAAGAGGTCTATGTATAATTTTCAAAATCTCAGCAAAACCTACCTTTTACGAAAATCTCAGAGGAAAAATGTAAACAAACTAATAAAGGTTTAATTCAACCAAATTATTTAACGTTTAATAATCAACAAGATGTCTGGTAAAGGTGGTAAAGGTAAAAGTGGTGCCAAAGATGGTGGTATGAGATCTCAATCTCACTCCGCCAAAGCTGGTTTACAATTCCCAGTCGGTAGAGTCAAGAGATTCTTGAAGAAGAACTCCCAAAACAAGATCCGTGTTGGTGCCAAAGGTAAGTTTTCCTCCTCCCACATCCTTTAATTTGTCTGAATTCCTCTTACTAACATTATCTTTATAGCTGCTATCTACTTAACTGCAGTCTTAGAATATTTGACTGCTGAATTATTGGAATTGGCTGGTAATGCAGCAAAAGATTTAAAATTGAAGAGAATCACTCCAAGACATTTACAATTGGCCATCAGAGGTGATGAAGAATTAGATGCCTTAATTAAGGCCACAATTGCTTATGGTGGTGTCTTGCCACATATCAACAAGGCCTTGTTGTTGAAGGTTGAAAAGAAGAAGGCTTCCAAATAAGAAGGATATCTACAGAGTTGTTATACAACTATTCAATTGGGTTGGTGATATTTTCATTTTATGATAATCTTTTTTTTTTGTTATTATTATCATTATTGTTTGTTTCTATGGTGTTTTCTAGTGTCCGAGTTTCTCGTTGCTGGAAGTGGGTTATTCATGTGTCGTACAGATTTATCGTTAAGAATATGTGTATATTTTTTGTTTGATTTTTGGACCTTTTTTTCTTTGTTTGGTTGTTACATCTACGATGAGTCATGTATTTTAATAAGGTTTGTATTATATTAATGGCATTGTGTTTATTAAATTAATAATATTATGCAGTTAGTGACATCTACACTATTTTATTTGTTGTTTCTGGTGACTCCTCCTATTGTTTTTTGTTTGTTTGTTTGTTTGTTTTGATTTTATTACGTTGATTGCGAAAAATAAAACCATAATTGGTTTCTATGACAACAGTATAGGAGAGGATTTTTCAAACGTAAACAATAAAATTCTACAGGCGCAAGGCTGATTTCTTATTAAAATCTTATACATCAAGTCTAGAAATCTAAATGTTCCCTCGATACCTTAATTAATTTATTCTATATTATGTACATGCAGTTTCGTCTAAATATTATGCTAATAAAAAATATAACCCACCTGGTTTCCAAATCTAACCTGTTGTGTAAGTATGTATATCTGATCACCTATTCTCAATATGCTCTTTGATCACTTTCTCCCTTCTTGTAACTTCTTCAATCAATTTCTTTGAATCTGTTGGTAGCCTGTTAATTTCTGTGTTTGGAACCTTCATGTTTTCTCTGTTAATCTGTTCACTTTGTCCTAAAATATTTCCCTCATTATCAAGTTTTAGATATAATGGTTTGACATCTTTTGGTGGTTTCCAATCATCCAATCTAACGTTATAATCGGTTAGCTTCTTTTTTAAATAGTCTATCTCATACTGTAAAGTCTTGATATCATCAGCGACTGTTTCTCTTCTATTGAGTTCCTTCTGGTGTTGTCTCCAACTTTCAAACAGAACGATACTCCCAGCAACAGAGAAGATGAAAGACTCGGATAAAAAGTTGGCACCATTTTCAACAGCCTTGTTATCATTTAAAGGACGGACTTTGGCACCTTTTTCACCCATAAGTTTCATTCTTAATGACACATCTGTTTTGTGTAGTTTCTGTGCTATCCCTATACAGACCTTCTTGAAGATCTCATGTTCCATGGCCTGGGCTTTCAAAACATTGGCTATTGGTTTAGATACCTGCCTTAGTAAAAGTGCACCGAGTTTAATACCGATACTACTCATTGTTCAAGATGTTGGTATATGAAAGGTATAACAATAAATGTTTGAATACTTTGTTAGGGGCTCAATATGAAGAACAAGTGATAGAACAAGTGCCTCCAGAACAAGTGCCTCCAGAACACATTTGGAATAAGAGATCACACTATATAAGATGCATTGAGTAGGCGGCGGCGTACTGGAACAAAAACTTTGTAGAAACCCGCGCCTCCAAGTTTGGATCTGAATGTGTGTGTCCCCATACATAAGATCATACGTGTGAAACATATAAGCCACTGGAAATTATAGAAGCTTTTGTAACTAGGAAGCAACACTTAACGTTTTTGCTTTCAATAAAGACAACTGTTTTTTCATTCAAATATCCCATCCCATACCATCTATTTAAGTCACTAATATGAATGGTATACCACGACTCTCATACAACTCACAATTTGCTATATATGTTGCAGTAAGTTTCTCTATGTTATTTTAAATGACACAGGTTCAAATCAAGGATCATTTTACTAACAAAATTATCATCAATAGGTAAGCACTGGTGCTGCTGTATTAGCAGTATATCCAATAATTCAAAGTTCACCAAACTACTACAGTGCAGGGATTCGTTTGACTGAAGGGTTCAGTACTGTGATTTGTGCAAATTGGCTCTTGTCCATCTCGTTATCCATTGGGAAGATTCTTCAAATGATAATGTTTGGAGAACTAAGATTAATTGAAGTTGAGCATATTATGGATAATTCCAGATTTGCCGTATTCAATTCATTAATTGCATTGTCGATGTTCAGTAATGACTTCATATTGATACCAGCTATTTTGACATTATTTTCCTTGTTCATGAAGGTGTTTCATTGGATTTTAAATGATAGATTTGATTTCATCTTCCAACATGCTAATAGACCAATAGAAGCTTTGTTTACTAAAAATACTGTGGTTCTTTTTGTTTTATTCTATGTTGATTATCATTTGGCCTATACGTGTTTGGAATATTCGTTTGGGAATAACCCAGATGTGTATTTCTCCTTTGGCTTTGAGTTTGCTTTACTTTTCCTTGATTTGACTTTATTAGCTTTTAAAATTGGTTTGAACTCTTGGGAATTGAAATATCTACATGAAAATCCTGATGAAGATACTATGGAAGAGAAGTCATGGTACATGAAGATAGTTGAGATTGCTCATACATTTTTGACACTAACTATTCAGTTGTTTCTGCTTTACACTTTCTTCCGTCCTTACCGATTCCCTATCCATTTATTCAAGGATATTTTTTCAAATACTTACACTTTGATTAAGAAGCTTGGTGAATTGCAGAGATACATAAAAGCTACGAGGGAGCTTGAGACGAAATTGCAAGACGCAACCTCACAAGATTTAAACGATGATAACAACTTATGTATCGTATGTCGTGATGATATGACTCTGGAAGGTGTTCGTAAGGGTCAAAGACTATTCCCCAAGAAATTACATTGTGGTCATATCATTCATCTCGGCTGTTTGAAAGGCTGGTTTGAAAGATCACAAGTTTGTCCAATGTGCAGAGCGCCAGTGTTTGCTTCAACTTCTTCTAGAGCACGTACTAGTGGGAACTTCAATAATGCAAACAACATCAACATCAACAACATCAACATCAACAACAACATCAACATCATCATCAATAATAATACTAATAATAATGCTTTAGACAATGACAATGTCGCCAACACCAATTTGAACAACAATTTGAACATCAACAGTAATCCGGGAATTAATGTTAACAACATTTCAACGTCAAATAATCTAGAGCAATTCACAGATAATAATTCAAGTCATCCCAATCAAGAACAAATGATTAACTCAATAAATCTTCCTAATGAGCCAAACTTTTCACCAATTATTAGAGAGAGAGCTCAATTTTTAAGAGATGATAGAGATGATAATTCACCCTCCTCTTCAGTGTCTTCGAATTCGGTTTCAATGGGAAGAAGTATCACAGCTCAACACATGAATAATATTGGAGAACCTAAAATACCAAATGCAGAATGTAGCTCATCAACAAGAGTTACTGAAAATCAGAATTCATCAGCTATATCTAATACATTAAGATTGAAAAAATCTGAATTTTTACCAAAAGACTGGAAATTATTCAAGCTTCAAAAAAAACAAACCTCAAAGAACAAAAATACTGAAACCACAGAGACAAGAAGTTTGAGTGAACATTCTCTGGTATTGAATAACAAGGGAGAGATGGCTGATGTATTTATTACGAAACAAGAATAATCGGAAACTCTAATAAAAGAACTACAAGACCATAGTCGAAATGAATAATGCTCATTTTGTAATTCTAATCAGTTCTTCCTTATTTTATTTAGACTACCAGATTATGTTGTTGTTATTTTTTATTTTTTTCTTGGAAAAACTTTTTTATTAAAATATCTCTTGAAACTTCATCTGCTTAATTCGGTACTTCTCAAAGAAGTTTCTCTTCTCATCCAAAATTTCCATTCTTGATTTCCGTCTATAAGAATTATCATACTTATTCAACTCTGTCATAATACTATGTTTGATAAATTCTTTATATGTTGAATTGGTTTCAATATCATCAGGAAACAATCCCATCTCTTCTTGGTTGTTAGTGGTCTCTGTATGCTTTAACTTTAAAGCATTTAGAGGCATCACATGAATTGATAATCTCGGATCTTTACAATGTGTCACTATGTGTGTTAGACCTTTAAAGTACGAAACAATTTCTTTCACCTTCATGCAATCTTCGTAGTCGAAAATTGGAACCTGTAACTGGATCAAAGATATCTTTTCCTCTTTTGAAAGGGCCTCCAGTTGTGAAATGTTGGATAGTTGTAGCACCTCAAGCGATGGGAAGTTCCAAAGTGGTCTCGTTAATATCTTCACGTTATTCTTCCTGCTGGGTATCATTCCCTTAAGTAGCAAAGTTTTCAATCTGGGAAATCTAAGATTATTAAAATCTATCAATGTGTTGTTGTATGATATTTCAGCAATTACTAAATTTGGAGCCTGTGAATTCAAAAATGTTGGAATATTACCATTTTCTACTGGTTGAAAATCGATTCTCAAAGAGATGCATTGTGGTAATAAGAGATTGGATATTGTCGTACTTTTCGTCGAAACAGATAAGGATTTCAAATTGATGAATAAATTTCCATCAAATGATAAAAAATCAGGAAATTCCGTCGATATCGAATTGTATGGAGGTACTAATGTTGAATTATCATCAAATCTCATTTTCTTCTTTTGATTTCTCTCTTCGTCCACATGGTATTTCGTAAGATCTTCGAGGTCTAAAGAATGAACTTTCGAACCCAAAGATACCTCGTTCAAGTACCTAATCTCAAGCTTGGCTTCACAATAATAAATACTCTCAACATATTGCAACAGTCTCTCAAAGAACCTCGTCTCACCATCCTTAAGTGATATTCTCAAATCTTTCAAGTTCGCCATTAGATAAAGATCTTTCTTCCAAATATCTTTCTCTAGATTTTTTTGAAAGAAAGAACTATCTTCCATATCAAAATTCAACATATTATCAGATTCTTGATTTCCCAAATACACTGTTGCGTTCATAGGAAGACAACGGGTTAATGTTGCCAACTGGTGTCTATTGAACTGTATTTGTAAAGATCTGTCATTTCTCTTATCACCAAGTTGTGACTTATCATCTTTATCCCATTTAAAATTGAGATATATGAGAGCTGTGGCAGGAGTAATAGTAGGGAATCTTTTTCGAAAATAATCTGATTTCAACTCCTTTACTGAATTTACCTCTATGCAATAGATAGATTTATGTGGAAGTTTCTTCCTCCAATGAATTTCTTTACATGAATGACGCGAAATATGAGGTAAGGGGGTGAAATGGTTCGTATTTCTGGGTAGTTGGACTCTAATTATCTCGCTTAGACTTGTAAATACTTCAGGGACTTGAAGAAATTGGAAAAGATCATTACCCGTTAGTGAAAGAGCGATTTCTTGGATTAGTTCATCTGGAAGAATCAGTAGATTTTTCTGTGATGATATCAATCTTGACATATTTTTTCTTTTCAGTGGACTTTAGCTGAAAGTTGATTTGGTTTGGATTTTAGTACTCTGTTTGTTTGTTTTTTTTTCATCTAATTTAATAACAATAGTGCTAAACATTTTTCTTTTTTTTTGAATTTGGACATATTTTGTTGTTTGCAGATTTATGCATGTCCAAACAGTTTTTTAAACAACACATAAAAATTTGGGTTTCCATGCTTGATGACGTAGATGACATAATAGTATTTGTGGGATTTTGAATTTTGAATTTTGCACAAAAAAATTAACTACGTGCTAAGCTTTCTACATAAAATCTCAACACGTTACAGAACATACAAGCAACAACATTAGCCAGGTCCTTCCATCTGAATCAACATTAAGAAAATAGTATCTTTAAAATTCAGCCTTGATTGAACTGTTAATTCCTAACAGCTTCACTAAAAATTTTACAATCCTGCTACTAATTTGTTCTGAAGACTATTTCTAAAGAATATTATAATTTGAACAGCATTTTTTACTAGGATTTATCATCAGTCAACATGATATCGAGGGATAATGAGCAACAAGATACACCTTTAATGGGAAATCAAGCATCGTCAATTAACAAATATGAAGATTATGAAGAACTTACTACCCAAAAGAATTCGATACCTTCACTTTTAGACGTTAATTTACCAGCCACCTCAACCAGCCCAATTTCACCAAAACATCACATTGGAGTTGTTGAGAAATCTAATAAAAAAATCATAGCAGTGGTGTTTCTTTTTGTCGTCTCCCTTATTTCCTTTGTCTCCCAGACTGAGATCACAGCATATCTGTATTCAGACCTTAACTTCAATCAGCCTTACCTATTACTGTTCCTTACTCATGGGTCTTGGATTTTAATTTGGCCAATCCAAGTTATAACCATCGCAGTGTTCAAACATTTTAAAAGAAAAGGGTTAAATTTCCTTGCATTTAAGAAAAGTATCTCATCAAGTATCAGAAACCAACATAGAAATATATTCAAGACTTCAATATACCTTATTGGAGAAGAACTAGTCAATGATAATGAATATCCAACTACTGTCGCAGAATTCTTCCATTCAAGATCTATAAAATACGTCATCAAATACCTCGCCTGTGATACTCTGATCTTAACAATGGCAGGATGCACTTGGTACGTTGCAATGGCTATGGCCCCTGCTTCAGACATCACCGCTATTTATAACTGCTCTGCATTCTCCGCTTTGATCTTTGCTATTCCTATCCTAAAGGAGAAATTCACCTATTTGAAGCTAAGTTCAGTGCTTCTTGCCATTATGGGTGTTTTCTGTGTTGCTTATGGAGGGGAGGATAAGTCGAAAAATGAAGCAGATACTGGCGATCAATACCCACGTAGAATTCTTGGTGATTTGATTATTGCTATGGGTGCGATTTTGTATGGGTTATATGAAGTTCTTTACAAATTTTGGGTCTGTCCTCCAAATAACGTCGTTTCTTCAAAGAGACAGGTTGCTTTCTCTAACTTTTGTGCATCTATTATAGGTGCTTGTACTTTGTGTTTTGTCTGGGTCATTATCGTTTTTGTTCATATCACCGGAATTTCCAAATTTAAATTCCCAACAGGGTTATTTCAATGGATGCTTATCATTGCATCTGTTTTCAGTAACCTTATCTTCAGCTTGTCGTTTCTTTCATTAATGTCTTTAACTTCTCCTGTTTTATCATCCGTCTCTTCTCTGGTAACTATTCTGATGGTTGGGTTATTTGAATGGATTGTCTTCAATATCAAACTAGGATGGGGTCAGATCATTGGTGATCTTTTTGTCGTTGTTGGATTTACCATTTTGAGTATCTCTTACTGGAAGGAGATTTCGGAGGAAGATGTTGAAGACGATGAGGATGATGATTACAGTGTTAACTATTCGGTACAAGAGGAGACAATATAGGATCTGTGTGTATATGGTGGTATGCCAATGTGCAATTCTAATAATACTTTTTTATATATATTATTAAAAATATTTTCAAAAAATAAATTAAGATTTTTAACTCCGAAAAAATTTAAAAAAACAAATTGAGGCAGACAGGAATTGAACCTGCAACCATTCGATTGCACTCAAACCTTACAAATCATTGCTGATCTGCCAGTCTTTAAACTGGAGTCGAAAGCTCTACCATTGAGCCACTGCCCCGACCTTTGTTGAATGATAATTCTGAAAGTTTGACCAATCCCACCAGTATCCATTTACAAAGGAAAAATGTCTTCCTTCCCCTACTCTACTGTCTTTTTCTTTTTCCAAGTTTTAAAATCCTACAATTTTGACACACTGAATAAAAGTGCATTCTACGCTTCATTCAACTTAAATTAGTACAAAAACTGTGCCACATAGCTATCTTTTTTTTCAAATAAAAAAATAAAAATAAAAAAAAAGAAAAAGAAAAAGGATGATAAGTGGGTGCTTTTGTCCCAGGGAAACACTTCAATTTAAGGCACCCGATAATGATGGTGCTTCTCTAGTAATTCTTAGTTGTAGGTTCACCTAACTGCCTGTCGCTCTAGGTTCCTACTATCTGACAGTAGAAAAACGCTTGTACTATAAAATATAGTAAGAACTAAATAAAGGTCAAAGTGTGAAATCTTAGCTCTGTATGCCGAGGTGTCCATTTACCGATACGAGTGCAGACAATCATGTCATGAGCAATCATGCTATGCATTCCTATCTGGTACGACATGCGGGGTTTACACTGAAGCATAAGATTCACGTGACCTAACCTAACTCCTATTAGACTTAATATCCCGTTAATATTCCCATATTACGGCTACTCTCTGAGGAAGAAGAATAATCCTGTAAAGTTTATCCCATATTACGGCTTTCTTTTTCAGTTACCCGCTTGGATACAAAAAACTATATTAAACTCCTATCCGAACAGTCCGTAGCTCGGCATGATTCCTCGGGTGCCGGCAGGCTTATAGATCGCTTTCTTAACTTTTCCTGTCACAAAAAAAAAGCTCAACCTGCAGAAAACGGTCACAAGAATTCGATAATTATTTTACTAAATGGTTGCTATTATAAATTACCGAAAGAATAAAATACTTATGATCAATTTAATACTATTCATGTGCAGTAAATCAAGTAAAAAGAGTTCCAGATAACAGAAAATTATCTTACTCCTTTAGCTTTAGCTATTTGAGCTCAAGATGTTGGTAGTAAAGTCTCTTCAGGATTCAAATTTGCAACTAATTCATTCCTTCTGAAACGCTCCCAATTTTATCATGATTTAAAACCTTCAGTTCAATCAGCAGGAGTTTAACAGAGATAAACATAGAAATTAATATATAAAATAAATATTAAAATATATATTAAAATTAAATTAACTATTCACACAATTTTAAATAAAATTAATTTTTTATATTTTTTTAATTACTTTTAAATTTAGTGCAAAATATAATTAATTAATAATATATATAAATTAACTAATTTAATTTATTGACCTTCTAGAATGAGTTATTCATAAAATAAAAGAATTAGAGTGGTATCTTTTGATATTTATAATTTTGAGCCAACTTTATTTGATAAACTTAAATTTAAAATTGAGTTTTTAATTGCTTATTAAAGATACTTTTAAACATAAATGATCTTTATTTAATAAGATATCATAAATAACATTTCATTTATAAAATAATTTTGATTTATAGGTTTATAATGGAGAATGATTAAAATAATTATTTATCAACCTTTAAATGATGAAAATCCTGTAGTAGTACAATTAAAATTATAAATATAATTACTTTTTGAAAACAACTGTATTGAATAGGGAATTAATTTTATCTCATCCTTAGCGCCGTTACTCTAACAAATCTCTAATTAGATCAGACCATTGACACCCAAGGAATTTAGGCTGATCACGGTTAAGGCACCCGAGAACTTCTAGAGACTTGAGAATGGCTATATCTCGGATGTTCTTGACAGGTGGAAAACAAACCTCAGGGTAAAATCGTATCCTCGGGTTAACTGTGTCATCAGGTGAAGTATGAGGCTCGGGTAAAGTAAGTGGGTTGAAGTTTGTTTTCGGATGAAAAGAGGAGATCGGGTCAACCCTCGGGTGAAAGACTTCTTCTATATTATAAAAGTACGCTCGAATCAAATACAGTCTAGGGCTATAGAATAAAGTAGCTTTCAATACAACTAAATCACGTAGTTTTAATAGAAAAACTAAAAAAAAATACAACTCGATGAATTCTCAGCATTCTTAGGAAATATATTCACCAATTTTTTTAAGTAAAATAATAATGTCATAATTATTCAAAGATGAAGCCTTCTTTGCCAGTAAGCATTTCGATTAAAATATTGAAACAATATAAAATAATTACCTCTCATAAAACAATCATAAACCATGTTTGCGCACGTCTTCATTACTTTCTACCTCTTGACAGTGAAATTTCAAATAGCAGAAATATGATATGATCACAGGACATATTACTAGATGAATTAATGTTAAGGTGCTTATTACACGACCTAATATATTATTCCCTTACGCCCGTTTATGGTCACAACTCATTTATTTCACACATTTTGATATATATAAACATTTCCCCACATCTTATACTACTATTTTACATACGTTCTATAGAAAATGTTTAGCAGGAATTTGATAGTTATCTTACTATAAGAAACACCCCATACAAATTCACTTAATATACCTTCTTCTGTTTCTTCTTTTTGTACATCACATCTTTTCTAGGTGTTCAAATTGAAGCTTAGAATGCACTTTTATTCAGTGTGTCAAAATTGTAGGATTTTAAAACTTGGAAAAAGAAAAAGACAGTAGAGTAGGGGAAGGAAGACATTTTTCCTTTGTAAATGGATACTGGTGGGATTGGTCAAACTTTCAGAATTATCATTCAACAAAGGTCGGGGCAGTGGCTCAATGGTAGAGCTTTCGACTCCAGTTTAAAGACTGGCAGATCAGCAATGATCTGTAAGGTTTGAGTGCAATCGAATGGTTGCAGGTTCAATTCCTGTCTGCCTCAATTTGTTTTTTTAAATTTTTTCGGAGTTAAAAATCTTAATTTATTTTTTGAAAATATTTTATTTATTTTTTTATATACAATTTTTAAAATTATTCATCTTGAATTCAATAAACGAAGGAAACTATTTTAGTCCACTAATTCAGCTTTGACAGATCCATCCTTATGATCACCTCCATCTGATTTTCTCTTCGTTTGTGAGATCTTCGATTCATTCTCCAGATTATGGTTTGGCTTAATGTATAATTCACCATTTTTAACACCGATATTAACTGTTTCATCACCTTGAATTTCACCTTTAAGCAACAGAGTAGCCATTGGATTTAATAGCTTCTTCTGTATCACCCTGTTTAAAGGTCTAGCACCATATAATGGATCGTATCCATGATCAATCAACCAGCTTCTGGCTTCATTTGTCAAATCTAAGCTAATACGCTTATCAACAATACGTTCCTGAACTTCCTTCAATCTGATGTCTAAAATATTACCAAAAACATCCTTGGACAACCTGTTGAAGACTAATAGCTCATCAATACGGTTGATGAATTCTGGTGGGTACTGTCTCTTCATAGCATCAATAACCTTTCTCTTTGTTGTTGGTGAAACAGTTGTGCATTCAGCAGCCTCAGCATCATTCAATAAGATATCTTGACCGATATTGGATGTCATGACGATTAGTGTGTTCTTGAAATCAACAACAGTACCCTTGGCATCCGTCAATTTACCTTCATCCAAAACTTGTAAAAGGACCTTTGAGACATCAACATGAGCTTTTTCAAATTCGTCAAACAAAACAACAGAGTATGGCTTTCTTCTAACAGCTTCGGTCAATTGACCACCATCATCATGACCAATATAACCAGGTGGCGAGCCTACTAATCTGGAAACAGTGTGTTTCTCTTGGAATTCAGACATATCGAATCTGATGACATTGTTAGAATCATCGAACAAAAATTCTGCAAGTGCCTTAGTTAACTCTGTCTTACCTGTACCTGTTGGCCCTAGGAACATAAAGGAAGCGATAGGTCTTTTCTCGCTTGTTAAGCCTGCTCTTTGTAGTCTGACTGCATCAGCAATGGCATGAATAGCTTCGTCTTGGCCAACAACTCTTTCCTTAAGGGAGTTCTCCATGTATAATAAACGGTCCTTATCACCCTTTAACACTGTATCGATTGGAATGCCAGTCATCTTGGAAACAACCTTTGAAATGTCATCAGCTGAAACAGATTCATGTAACAAGGAGTTTTCCTTCTGTTCTTCTTGTTCGCTTAGGGCAACTTTTCTTTCGAGTTCTGGAATTCTAGAGTATCTGAGTTCAGAAGCTTTACCAAAATTACCTTCTCTTTGAGCAATTTCCAAATCAACCTTGGCTTCTTCCAAATCCTTCTTAGCGTTCTTGATAGAATCAATTTCCTTCTTCTCAGATTCCCAAATGTCGGTCAATCTTGATAATTCAGCGCTTTTCAGCTTTAAATCATTCTCTAAAATCTCACGTCTTGATTTTGAAACTGGGTCTGTTTCCTTCTTCAAGGATTCTAATTCAATTTGAATGGTCATGATAGATCTGTCTAGAATTTGAATAGAGTCAGGCTTAGACTCATGTTGTAATCTTAAAACAGCACAAGCTTCGTCTACTAAGTCAATGGCTTTATCTGGTAAGAATCTATCGGTGATATAACGGTTACTCAAAGTAGCGGCAGAGACCAAAGCCGCATCTGTAATTCTGACACCATGATGGACTTCATAACGTTCCTTCAGTCCTCTCAAAATAGAAATGGTATCTTCCACACTAGGTTCATTAAGTAAAATAGGCTGGAATCTTCTAGATAGAGCAGGGTCTTTCTCAATGATTTTGAACTCATCCAAGGTGGTAGCTGAAATACATCTTAACCCTCTTGCTAACTTTGGCTTTAAAATATTTGAAGCATCCATCGATCCATCGGTCTTACCAAGACCTAATAGCATGTGAACTTCATCAATGAAGACGATGATTTCTCCATTAGCCTTGTCGATTTGTTCCAAGACACCTTTCAATCTTTCTTCAAACTCACCACGAAACTTTGCACCTGCGATTAAGGCACCCAAATCTAAATTGTATAATTGTTTGTTCTTTAAAGACTCTGGTACTTCTCCTCTAACGATTCTTTGAGCTAGACCATCGATCAAACTGGTCTTACCAACACCAGCTCTACCAATCAATACCGGATTGTTCTTAGTCCTTCTTGAAAGAATCTGAATAGCTCTTTGAATTTCTTGATCTCTACCGATCACTGGATCAAGTTTACCTTGTTTGGCTAGTTCTGTTAGATTCGTACCAAATTGTTCTAAAGGTGATTGTTCCTGTTCTTGGTTTTGATTCATGTTCATCTTGAAATTAGGGCCAGAAGCCATTGTTCTTTTCTGTGTAATTAGATTCAAAGAAGATGTGACTGGTTGTGGTGATCTTGTGAGAAGAGTTGAATAAGATCTGGATGTTTGTAAGATTGTAGTGGCGGTGGCTTTGATGATCAAAGAGTTCTTTAAGTGAAACGACTCCTCTTGGATCACCTTCTTTGCCAAAGGCTGAAATTTTCTTAACATTTTATATACAATTGTGATAATTTGTTTGTTAATATGGGTTGAACATTCACCCAGTATGAGTTTAATTCAAACAGTTGGTTGGGGGGTTTAATAGTTCCAAATCAGATCCTTTTATACCTTTTTAACTTTTAATGTGGAGTTGGTTTTCGGAATATTCCAGAAAAGTCTGGATATTTCGTAAGATTATTATAAACAGTCACGTGACTGGCAATAACTACATCCTGCACTTACCTAACGATCTATTTATTCTGTTTTAAATAACAATTGAATGTTGAATAAATAATATACAGAAGCATCAAACTTTAAACGAGTGACATCATTGGGAGCCATTCCCACGAGAGTTTTCTGTTGCCTTAATAAACGTATGGGATAATCTTGTAAGGAACTTGCTTCTCATACTTTTCCCAGTCTTTACCATACTTTTCTCTGCACTTCAATTCGTCTCTTTGTTGTCTGTGTAGCAACAAGGAGCCAAAGTATAAGGAGTAATAGTAGTTGATTGGATTACCGAAACCGGTGGACAAGCACCAAGTCAAAGAGTAAATCCAGTCACCAAAGTAGTTTGGATGTTGAGAAATACCCCACCATGAATCAACTAATAGGTTGGTACCTCTTTCAGTCTTAATATACTTCAAATGTGGCTTTTGACCTTGTCTGAAAGCAGATTTTTCATTATTAGAGGCCTTGAAAATGTAGAAACCAACAACACCTAAGGTTAAAATGGCTAAAGTCAAAGGCAAACCTAAGGTGACCTCGTTCAAGGCCAAGTATCTGGCTTGAACAGAGTAACTGAAAGGAACCAAAGATAAATCACCGAAGCATAACATATAGCCGAAGCCATCAGTGGTAATGTCCATCATAGTTAACACACCGTCTTCGTTCAAAACACCATCAAAGATATAAATAGATTGCATGAGGTTGAGTAAGATCATTGAATCAGTAACACGACCCAACTTTAACCATTGGTGGTGCATACAGGACAAGTTTAAAAGTAGCCATAGCAACATACCTGGTCTGAGTTCACAGAATAGCTTAACGTCTAATGGTCCAAAACGTGGATTTAATTCACGACCAATGAACCAATCGTAAATGGCATTGCCTGTGTTACCACCAGTAGCTAAGATTTTCTCATTTTTTTCTTCTGTGTCCAATTTGTTAGGAGTGTGTAATTTAACGAATGAAAATAGATAGATGAAAGTGGAGAAAGCAAAGGAGAACAAAATTGAGATAATGGTGAACTCTAAGATGTGGTGGTAAAGGAATTGTAATTCTGGTAAGGCACCTTCTGTGATAACAAATCTTGAAGCAAGAACAATCAACAAAAATGAGGAAATAGAGATACCATTGATCAAGTAAGTTAATCTGGAACCATCTCTTAGCTCAACACCTTGTTTGTAGTAACCAGGCAAGATGACATCGAGGACGCCTAATCCAATAAACCATAATAGGTAATATGTCCAGATCTGGAAGTCCAGACACATCTCAAGAAATGGTCTTTTGAAAGTGATGATCTTTTCAAGATCGAAGTTTGTGAAAAAGTTGGTTTGATAATCTTCATTGATTAATTGATGGAAAATGATCAATAAAAAAGGAAGACCAAAAGTTATTAGAAGAACACCAGAGATCCCTCCAAATTCCATATGCTTGGTGATTGGGTTGAGCTTGGACATTTTTATTTGTTGAATATTTGAAGTATGTATCAAAGAACAAAGTGGATAATATTAGATTTCAATTGCCAATGAGTTATTAATTTAAGTCTTTTCGTAACATTGAACGTTTTTTTTTTGATGTTTTCTGATCTCCTCGTTTATCGTTTATGGTGTCTGCGCGCGTAGGTTATACGAAGTTTAAAATCGAAGTTCTGAATATCTGAAACCTGACTTTTTTTCTGAACCCACCACTAAAACACTCTGTTTTTCCATTTCTTCTAAAATTACTATCTATATAATGACTACTTTTCTCTCCATATTCAAAATTTCAAAAGTTTTGGAATTATGACCAATAAACAAACAAAAAAAAAAAAACACAAAACAGCACGTTTCAAGAAGCTTAGTCACGTGATAAACATCTGTTAATGCTTCAACTTAAAAAAAGGTTAAACATCATTTCAAAAATAATGAGTTGTTGGTTGGTAAGTTATTTAAGATGGAAAATTTCTCTGCCTTTTAAAAATCCTTAAATGAATATAAAAGATAACTATTTACGGGTATTGGATATCAAGTTTTACAATTTTCCTTGCGTTAAAACTTTAGATCTAATTTATTTTTTTTAAGTCTGATAGGACTCAAAATTTAATTTTTCAACTACCAAAAATAATGATCAGCTGTATATATCAAAAACGGATAGTGCATAGGGAGTTAGACAGTGTCAAACAAATTGATTTTAGATTGCATCTTGTAACGCATAAGATAAGCATAGTATGTCCGTGAACCATTTTAGAGAAAGGTACTTTTCAAAAAGAAGAGTTTATTATAAATAATACTTTCTTTTCTCAGTTGGTATGTGGATGCTGCAAACGACTCATCTTATTGGTGTATATTGTAAAGGGCCAACTCCATTGAAGAGCCTTAAATTTTGTAATAGATACCTATTAAAGATATAAGCATCATTAAAAAAAAAATCATTTGAGTTTGCAAAAGTCGTATACTAATGGCAGTTGAGGATATTACTTCCTGAATCTTTTTATTTCCGGTTTGTTATGATGTGGTCTTATCTCAGGGAAATTTCATGGAACTCCGACGGGCACCTGATTTCCTAATCGGGACATACAACCGAACCATCATGTGGAGTTGAAGGAAGGGGCCGATTTGATCAGATCCAATTCAAATGGGTATAAAACTATGTTGCGTTCCACAGTTATTCTTTTGGTTCTCGATATTTTAACAATTTCATAAAAACCCATTTTAAAACAACAACACTCAATTTATTTATTTCAACAAATTGAAATTTAAAAGTACTCCAGATATTCCAATCATTAGCACAGTATGACCGTCGATTACAAAGTCAAATACTCAGACAACGTTTCTGAAAGATCCAAGTCTCGTTTCCTCAATGTCTTCTACTCCTTTGATACCCCTGATGATATTGTCAAACATCCAAACCCAATTTCTCTAGGTGGTGGTACCCCAAATGAGGGTTTCTTTCCAGTGGAAGCAATCCACTTGAACATTGTCGATGAGCCATTCCAACACTTATCATACGATAAGAGATCTGCATTGACCAACAATACAGATATCAACGTCAAAGAGCATGTCCATGAGCTCACAGAAGCGTTCACTTCCTCCACTTACCGTTACACTGAAAATCCAAGCAGTGAAGTGTCTATTGCTAGAGGTTTCCAGTATGGTGAAACTGATGGGTTCCCTCAAATCAAGAAGTTTGCCCGCGACCTAATCGAAGAGACCAACAAGCCTGCATACAACGATTGGGATGTCATTATAGCCAACGGTTCTGGTGACTCCCTGCACAAAATGGCGGACTTGTTCATCGACGAAGGTTCCACAATCTTAGTTGAAGACTTCACCTTCACTCCCTTTAACAACAATGTCGAAAACTTGGGAGGTATCAACATTCCAGTCAAGATCAACTTCAAGAACGTTGAAAACGAGCCAGACTTTGACTACGGTGTCGATGTTGCATTTTTAGAAGACTTATTGGACAACTGGGGTACGGATGAAGCCCATTACAAGGGTCTCTCCAAACCAAAATCCTTCTACACTATTCCAACCGGGCAAAATCCAACTGGTGTTACTCAGTCACAAGAGAAGAGAAAACAAATCTACGCTATCTGTGAAAAGCATAATATCATTATTATTGAAGACGATCCATATGGGTACATCGTCTTACCAAAGCACACTAAGGACGGTGCTAACCCATACGCTGCCCCAGACTTCACCATTGAAAAGTATAAGAAAAAATTTTTAAGACCTTCCTATTTACAGATTGACATCTCTGGTAGAGTCATCAGATTAGAAACTTTCTCCAAGTTGTTTGCTCCAGGTTTAAGATTAGGATTTATCGTTGCAAACAAGTACCTCATTGAAAGAATTTTCACACATACTGCCTTAAGTACCAGACAACCATCCGGTGTTTCCCAATTAGTCTTCAACAACATTGTCAATAAATGGGGTGGTGTTGACGGTTGGCTCAAATGGGCTTCCAAGATTGCCAAGCACTACACTGAAAGACGCGATGTTTTGATTGGCTCCTTATATGCCACTGATGCTTACAAGAAGGGCTTGTTTTCTCTTGTTGAGCCTGATGCCGGTATGTTCGTTATTATCTTTGTAAACTTTGATAAGATTATCACTGATCCCAAGAAATGGGACAGAGCCTTCACTCAATTGAAGTACCTTTCTATGAAGTACGGTGTTGATGTCGTCTACGGTAATAAGATGGCCAGTGATATAAACAAGGACTTCTCCTTAGAAAAATCTAACTTTTTAAGAATCACAATTGCTGCTGCTGCCAATAATGAGCAATTAGTTGAAGCTTCTACCAGATTAAGTGATACATTCACTGAGTTCTTTCAAAAGCTGGAAGCTGGCGAATTCGATGATTTTCTTAACACTGAAAAAAAAGAATAAGAGTATTCAAGTATGGTAAACATTGTCATCTTTATTTTAAATAGCATAAGGAATAAGTATCAATAAAACAATTATAGTGACTAAAATAAAAGTCTTAATTTAAGCTAGAATGTTTGAAGTCTTTTGTAAATTCAAAACCAATTTCAGGTGAAGAGACGAATGAGTGAAGTCTACGAAATATTGGAAATTAAAGATCCGTTTCACTCTATTAGAATAAATTTTTTTGATTTGAAAAATCTCTAAAAAAATCTACCAAAATTTGGGAATCAAGAATCAAGCACTCGTTGTTTTACTGAGGAAGTGTCTAGCTCGGGTGAAATCTGGTACACAAATAAATTTCATTTCTGGTATTTCTGGGGTATGCAGAACATCTTTAAACTAATGCTAGGGTATACCAGGACCATTAGAGGTCAATGTATATCTCGGGTGGTATGAAAACTGATGAATTATGTGAATTGCTGACCACACCTCGGGTAACAGAAGCAACACTCCTCAGGTGGATGATGATATGTTGACTAAAAACTAACTTTGGCGTGCATGGCTAAGATAAATAATATTGACAGTTACCTTTCCTTCCAAAAAGTAGAAAAATTAAAAGATTGCGCTGGCCCGGAGTCGAACCGGGGGCTCAAAGATGGCAACTTTGAATTTTACCGCTAAACCACCAGCGCTATGTTGGAAAATTTAAGTTTTGGTTATGTATATTGAGAATTTTTATCTATGGTCACCTGACTACTTCCAAAGAATATTGGACCATTGGAAAAAACCAGATGTGAATGTAACATTATCCATTAGGGCTTGCCCGCAGTCCTGAATCAATTAACAAATTATCTCATTAAACTCTATATTAACATGCTTAGATTAAAATCTGCCCTTCTGTTATCTAGGAACTTCAAAAGATTCAACTCAACGCTACCTTTATCACTCTCACAGCTTTTCAAAAACCCTCCAGTTGATACCGACCTTACAATCAATGGCTATGTTAGATCTGTTCGTTCTTTAAAAAAAGTGTCCTTTCTTGACCTCTCTGATGGGTCCACTCATCAAAGTTTAATGTGTGTCCTTAAACCAGAACAAGCTGTTGAGATTAAAACGGGCCAATCAGTGTCCTTGCAAGGTAAGTGGATTGAGTCTAAGGGTAAAGAACAAGCATATGAATTTAAGACCCACCCAGAAAAATCCAGTGTTAAGATAATAGGAGACGTCCCAGAATCTTATCCCTTACAAAAAAAACTTCATACTCTACAATATCTTAGATCATTGCCAACTCTTCGCTGGAGAACATCCTATCTTTCTTCAATTCTTAGATTCAGATCTTTCGTTGATTTCAAGTTGAACGAGTTCTTCCAATCCAGAAATTTTACTAAAGTCAATCCTCCAATAATAACCAGCTCTGACTGTGAAGGTGCAGGGGAACTATTCCAAGTTGAATCCAGAAACCTTGAGCTTGGTAAAGAGCCTTTCTTCGGCAAGAACGCATATCTTACTGTGTCAACTCAATTACATTTGGAGGTCTTGGCTGCCTCTTTGGGTAATGTTTGGACCTTGTCACCTGTCTTCAGAGCCGAGTCTAGTGATACAAATAGACACTTGAGTGAATTTTGGATGTTAGAAGCAGAGATTTCCTTTGTTGAAGAAGTCAGTCAAATCACCAGGTTTACCGAAGATATGATCAAATCCGTTTTGAAGGATCTTGTTAACGATACTAATGACGTTGCCTCCAATCTCTTGAAATCGCAGAGAAGAACTGAAGAATTTGAAGAAGTTAATACTAAACTGAAGGAAAGATGGGAAAACTTATACAATAGATCATGGGATTCCGTGACTTACGACAAAGCCATTAGAATTTTAGAAGAATCTGGTGTTGAGTTTAAAATCCCTGTCAACTATAACGATGGATTAGCGACAGAGCATGAAAAATGGTTAGCTTCTCACTTCGGT
>JADIOT010002619.1:0-18045 GCA_018343995.1 Waltiozyma sp. UFMG-CM-Y6624
AAAAGATCTTTCGAGCAATCATTCTAGCAAATTGTGATAAGATGTTTAATTTTAAAGTTTTTTTTTTTTTTTTTTGTTTAACCCGAAATCGGGATCGTCATAACACGTCATATAAGGTACCCGGATTTAGTTTTACCAGCTTCTCCAACTTTTTTTTTTAAACAAAATTTCCTCATTATAACGAACTTGTTACCCATATATATGCACAAGCCAATTTAAATGATAAGTTAAAGTTTTATTA
Source organism: Waltiozyma sp. UFMG-CM-Y6624 (assembly GCA_018343995.1). Taxonomy (NCBI): domain Eukaryota; kingdom Fungi; phylum Ascomycota; class Saccharomycetes; order Phaffomycetales; family Wickerhamomycetaceae; genus Waltiozyma; species Waltiozyma sp. UFMG-CM-Y6624. The sequence goes on from JADIOT010002619.1 coordinate 242, forward strand.
GATATTTTTAAAAAAAGAAAACGATATATAAATTGCATTATCTTGAATTTTGTTGAAATATACTTTTCGCGTGATCATGTCATCTTATTTTAAAACCAATTGCATGTGTATACTTAATTAAAAACATCTATGGTTGTTCAACCTTAATAGCAGCACCATCTTGTTTAGAAGATTTCAAAGCAGCATCAATAATAGCTAAGAAATGGAAATTTCTTCTTGGGTTTGAAACAATCAAAGACTTATCTTTCTTAATGACGGCTTCATGTAAGTTTTCAAACTCTTTCAAAATACCAGGAGGATTAGCTTCTTCGAATTCAATAACAGTAATATCTTCAGTATTAGCTCCATCTTCACCCAATTGTAATTTAACAGTCTTTGGTTTACCAGCAGAAAAATCAAAAATTATAGAACCTTTGGTACCATAAATAACCAAAGAACCATGTTTTTCAACAGCACCAAAGGCTGAACCATAAGTAAATGTACCGATAACGCCACCAGTGGCCTTAACGGTTGAGAATAAGATATCATCAGTACCAGATTCTTCTCTAACTTGTTTAGTCAAAGCAGAAATGCTTTCAAATTCCAACCCTAAGATTCCTGTCAATAAAGCCAATTGATGAACACCACCATCAGATAAAAATCCACCAATATGATTAGGGTTTCTTCTCCATGATGTAGCCAAATATTTATTCTTTGGATTGAAAGGTCCCGTTGAACGATAAGTGAAGGAAATAATATCACCAATCAATGGTAATTTTTCTCTGATTGTAGTAATTGCATTGAAAAATAAGAATTGTTCAGCAATAACAATAGGAACATCTGTAGTTTCATCTAATTTGACAATTTCTCTAGCTTGATCTAAAGTAGCAGCAATTGGCTTTTCAATGATAATAGGCTTCCCAGCTTTAACAGCTTTAGTAATAGTATCCAAATTATATTCAACTGGTAATAAAGCATCAATAATATCCACTTGATCATTATTTAATAAATCATCTAAAGATTCAAACACTTGAGAAGGTTGAATAGAAGCTAAAGTGGCAAATTCTTCAGCTTTGGCTTTAGTACGATTGAAAGCTGCAGAAGCTTGGAATTTGGTTGGTTGGGATTGAACTAAAGGTAAATGAACATCTTTGGCAAAAATACCTGTACCGACGAAACCGACTCTTAATGGACTGGACATGATTGTGTGTGTGTGTGTGTGTGTTTGGTTAATTGGAAATATTATTAATTTGAATAAGTATTCCTGGGGAAATAAGTGTTGAATATCAACTGTTTAAATATATAAAAAAAAAAGAAGATGACAATTATAGTATACGGTATCAAATGATGTGGAGATTCGGTACTAAGCGTCTAACCCGTTGTTAATTTGTAATGTACAAATGATTTTTCCGGTATAATTCATGGACCATATTTTTCCGTCTATATATTTTCGGCACAACTTGTAATTTCCCCGAAATTTTATTCGGATATATCGTAATACATTTATTGTGTCAAACTGTAAACAGGTTTAAATCTTGTGCTCTATATACTCGGATTTAAACAAAATACAAATCATAGTAATAAATTTAAACAGTACAACTTACTACCTAAAGTTTTGAATATTGAAGGGTCAAAGTTGATATTAATTTAGTTATAGACATATTTTTAATATATATATATATAGTAATTTTCAAATAATTAAAAATGGATTATTTATATTCAGGTAATACATATATATATATATATTACAAATTTTGGATCTACATGTTATTGCTTATATATATATAAATTTATTATTAATTAATTGTTGAGACTCTATAAACAGAAGAAGCTAGTACTTTCATATATAAATCCATGGTTCAAAAACGTTGCTCACGGTACTTACTAATTTTTCACCTGGACCTTCTTATTACCAATGGTATTAGTTAAAACAAAACTGACAAAACTGGAAATAATACTAACACCACAAATCATGATCATAATCAAATTCGAGTACTTATATTGTCTAGCTGCATCTTGAGGCCAACCCCCATATAGGGCATAAGTACAAACCACAGATCCCAAATTACCTAAACCAGAAACCAAAGCAGCGGAAACAGCAATCCCGATATCTCCATGTCTTTGGTTAAAAATATCAGCAGTCATAGACATACAAGTTGGAACAGTAGGACCAAGACCAAACCCAGCAATCAATAAACCACCATAGCGGGACCATTTAGGTTTGGCAAATGTGGTGACTAATAAACCAGTGATAATAACCAAAGCGGAAAGAGAGAAGATCAAAGGACGTGCCTTCTTGAAAATATCACTAAGAGGTGTGATCAAAAGAATAGCAGCCAAATCAAACATCCAAATAGGAGCGTACAATAAAGAGACAGAAATCGAGGAAACCTTCAAGACAGCTCTAATCAAAGTGGTACCAAACACAGCTAGACCGAACCCAGTACCAACAACCCCAAAGTACATCATAACCAAAGGCCAAATTCTAACATCGATGAAAATACGATAAATATCTTGCCAAGTCCAACTCAATTGTTTACGGTAACGAGCCATATCTCTTTCGTGAAGGGCTTTTTCTTCTTCATTTAGTGGATACTTGTTACAAGATCTAATCTTATTAAAGATAAAGAATCTTGAAGGTTTTCTGTCCATATTGTTATCAGGTAACCAAAATGGTAACGCTAAGGCAACACAAACAGTAACAAGCCCATAAACTAAATAATACCATCTCCAACCTTGTAAACCTCTCACCATATCCATTTTCTGAAAACCTGCGGCGACTAAACCAGCACAAGAGGCGGATAATTGAGCAGCAGTGAAATAATACCCAACTCTTCTAGTCATTCTATGAGGAGGATAAAATAAAGACACATAGTAAGACATACCAGGCCAAGTCCCAGCACCACAGACACCAGAGATGAATCTAACAGCAATTAAACCTCTAGAACTTTGTAATGCTGAATAACAAGTGTAAACCAAACCAACAGAGAATACAATACGTGATAACCAAACTTGAGGAGCCAAACGTGTCATCATGATGTTCATAGGAACGTCAAAGATAATATACCCAACATAATATAAGGCAGAAGCTGTCGAAAGTGCATGTTTGGTGAGGTGTAATGTGGCAGATAGGGAATGTTTGGCTTCGGCATTCATGGTTAAGGTATTTCCATAAGCTGAGGATCCGAATGAAGTTAGGAAGTAAAGAGTCCATAATGCTGGAATAATACGAAGATCAAGTTTGCGGTAGATCTTGTCTAATTGAAGAAGCTCGGCTTCGGTGAATTCATCATCAGAGATTTGTTGGAAGGATTCACTGGTCTCTTTGAAATCTAGAGATGAAGTTTGAGATTTGTCTTGTTTAAATTCTTCAGACATTTGATGTTGGATAATCAAAAACCGAGGGAGGGGGGGTAGAAAAAGATAAGCACACTTTTATATCATACAAATTTAATCAAAGTACATTCAAATAAAAATAGAGATTTTTGTTTATTTTTATACTTTTTTTTTTTAAAAAAAACTATTCATAAATGTATAATATGATTAATTTCTTGAATTGTTGGCCAGATACTGTTTTTTTTTTTTTTTTTTTTTTTTTACTTCCCGAATTATACATGAACATGCATAATGACTACTGATTGTTCCCAATCAAGAAATTTTAGAGAATAGTCATTACCGCGAATATGTCCTAATATGGGCTGTAGTCACTTTTTCCAATCTAATAATTTAGGCCTACAATTTTCTAATCAAAATAATTAAATTGTTGAGCAGAAATGATGATCATACACTTTATTATAGGGGAATCTTATTATTGTATGTATATATTGTCTTCATTTTTTTGGTGGGGGTGGTGGATCAGATAGCATTAATAGTCATCATTTCACCCACGCAAACATTGATCCACAACATATAACAACATCATGATAATGATTCCTGTAAAAGTTAAACACATGGGAAATGGTTTTTGTAGCACATGGGAAATGGTTTTTGTAGCACATGGGAAATGGTTTTTGTAGCACATGGTTTTTGTAGAAATAAGTTTTTTAATTGATTTTAAGATGATTTTATTTAATTATGCCAAAAGTCACGTGGATAAATTCTTGATTTGAAGGCAAATCCGGAGTTCAAAGTTTTTGCCTAATTTTGAAAAAAATGCGTCCGCGCCAATTTTCATGAAAAATAATAAACATTTAAAACCTTCCAACTGATCTTAAACTCAATTGAGTATTTTTTTGTTTTTTAATTAATTCTGTGACTACTACTTCTTTTGGTCTGATTTATTTATTTATTATTATTTTGTTCTTTTAGTTAAGATTAAGAGTTTTTTTTTTTCACTGAATTTTAAACCCGTTTAAACAAAAAAAACAAAAAAGGGGGAGGAGATGGTAAAGATTCGTTCTGAAACATATGACGTTGGATATCCAATTCAAGGTGCCAAATTTCTTGATAATTCAACATTTTTAGTCACAGGTGGAGTTGAATCGGATGATCAAAGCAAATTGACAGCATTAACAATTGATTTCACACGTCTTAAGAAACCTATTAAAAGATTCCGTGAGTTGAAATTAAACGAAGGAAATCAAATTCCAACTTGTTTAGATGCCAATAATCAAATTATTTTACTTGGATCCAATGAGAATTTCGATAGTATTAGAAATGGACATAACCATAATTTACAAAAGTTTTCTTATGAAAACACTCATTTAAAATATCGTGCTTCTGCCCAATTAGAACCGATTTCCAATAATTCTAAACATATACCTTATCAGAAACTCATCAAGATCTCACGTAATGGAGAAGTAGCAGCAATTGCATCTTCAAAACAACCAACTGTGATTCATATTCTTGACCCAATTAATCTTTTTGAAAAATATGAAATAGAAACTAATAATAATGATGTTAAGGATTTAGATCTTTCTCCTGATGGCAAATTGTTGACTTATATCACCAACAGTACGATTGAATTGATCTCCATTGTGACTGGGAAATCGTTACAAAGATGTACTAATTTCAATAAAGATTATGTTTTAACAAAGGTGAAATTTGAAACTGATAATGAAATTATAATTGGTGCTAATCATAAAGAAACGGTTGGTGTGACATTGATGAAATTATCAATCAAAAAACAGTTGAAAATCATCAAAGAAGTTATCGTTTCTAAAAAGGCCAAATCGATTTCATGTCTTTCATCTTCTAATGATACAAACCAAGTGATTGCAGTTGCATTTGATGATTGTTCGATTGTCCTATTAAAATCTTTGACTTTGAAACCAATCAAATATCTTGCTGATGTTCATAGATTGACAATTACAAGATTGACATTTTCTCCAGATGCCAGATATCTTGCTAGTGTTTCCTTATCTAATACAATTAATGTCTTGGAGATTCCTGATAAATTAGGAGTTGAGACTTTCAAGGTGTATTATTTCTTTTTAAGATTGTTTCAATTGATAACTTTGATAGGATTAGTTATTGCTGGATATCATGGATGGAATATGTATGGTGATAGAATTTTCAATAATGGAGAATTGGACATTTCGGAATATTTTACTTTGATTCAACACACCAATTCTGGGCCATCTTCTATTCATACCACTATGTTGGACAAAAAGTTGAATGTTGTTGAAAATTTTACCACCATTACTGATGCTACTTCTACTGTTATGTCGGTTGATTCCATACAAACTTCTTCTTCTTCTTCTAATTCCAAGAAATCTAAAAAATCAAAGAAGTCTAAAAAATCAAAGAAGGTTAAGAAGTCCAAGAAGAGTAACAAGACCAAATCATCTAAAATTTCTTCTTCTTTAGATGATTCTAGTTCTGATGAATCATTCACTACCATCACAGAAGATATTATTGAAAGTACATCTGTCAAAATGGACTATCCTTCAAGAATTGCTCCGATCATGCATAGTATACAATCATCAGCCTTTACTTCTTCTTCTACGGGTGAGGAATTGCCTTTTGAATCTACGGTTATTAAGTCATTGCTTGATTCTTCTTTACTCATCAAATCTACAACTTCAACGACATTTGAACAACAAGTAGAAGAAACTAAGCCAAGCGTTCCTTCCATCACCGAGAAGTTTTATGAAGTTGATTTACAATCTATACAAACACCAATATTTGATTCATATAATGCCACTACAACAGAACAGCCTCAACTTGATCCATCATTAGAACATGAACATGCCTTGATGGTCGACGATCTTCTCAACGAAGACATTCTCCATGAAGACCAATTACTAGCTGAAGAAGACCAATCAAACCTCATTACACATGATGAGAATGAAAGATTGATCGAATTACCTGAATTATCAATGGAGGACGATGAGGTTTTAGTTCCTATTGAGAATGAAGAAGAGTCTTTAGCTCAAGAAATTGAGGATTGGAATCTGGCTATAGATCGAGAAACTGATCAAGAAACTTCTGGTGGGAGTACCGACGAGGAAGAAGATGTGGTTACAGAAACTGACACTCAGACAGAATCAAGTGAGGATGAATTAATCATTACAGAGACCGAAATAGTCGTTCCTATCTCAACCACAAGTGTTATACCTGAAGAAAAAGAGAAAGAAGAAGAAGAAGTGTACAACCAACAACAACAAGACAGTATTAAGATTGATGATTCTGATGAAAACATACAAATCACTGAAAGTCTCTTCGAACACGAAACCTTTTCTTCTACATCTACTAATTCAGAGACGCATTCCATGCTTAACGGCGAACAAGAAGAAGGCATTGTTGTGTCTGTTACGGAGATTATTGAACCAACTCCATCATCTGTTTCAGAGATCATTCCTGATATTACTGTGGAATTGAGTGAAGAGGAATTGGATTCCAGAGAAGAAGGATATGATGGGGATGTTAGTGAAGAGGAAGAATCAGAGTCTGAGCAAGAAGAAGAATCAGAGTCTGAGCAAGAAGAAGAGTCTGAACAAGAAGAAGAGGAAGAGGAGGAAGATGAAATTATCATGGTTTCATCATCTTTAGAATCAATCGTACAAGAATCTTCCACTCAGACTATCAATGAAGAAGTGGAAACTACAGTCGAACAAACAATCACTATTGCAACCGATTCTGTCACCTTTTCTGCTTCTACAACTAGCACTCTTGATATTATTACACAATCTTTCTACGGGTCTCTTCAAGAAACTGATCCAATTGCTGAATATGAGAATTCTCAAGAAGAATTGGAAATCAAGGAAGAAGAAGAGTCAACAGACGACGGTGAAGCTGAAGAGAACGATTCAGATCAAAGTTCTACTTTTGATGAAGTCGAGAAAGAAGAAGAAGAAGAAGAGGAAGAAGAAGAAGAAGAAGAAGAGGAAGAAGAAGAAGAAGAAGAGGTCGAAATTCAAACAAGCGAGCAAACCCATGATATCCTAGAAGAAGTAGTTGCGAATGATAATGATGATTTAGCAATTGATTCCAATATTGAAGAAGATTCTGAGAATGAACAAATCGTTTATATTACTGAGGAAGAAGAAGAAGGGTCTAACTTTAATTCTGAAGAGGAAGAAGAGCAAGATTCTGAGTCTGAGTCTGAGTCTCAAGAAGAAGAGCAAGATTCTGAGTCTGAGTCTCAAGAAGAAGGACAAGAAGAATCTGAATATTCTGAACAAGAAGAACAGTCATTCGTTGATGACGATGAAGAAGAAGAAGAAGAATTTAGTGCACAACATGATGAACTCTAGATATCCCTCCGTTCATACTAACTTGTATTTAAATTTATCACAAAGTTGTTTAACTTCTAACCTTATACCTAAATTATAGAACTGATCTAATACACAAATCTAGATATATCCATATGAACTCCATACTAAAAACAAATATATATTTAATATAAATAACATCAAACTATATCAAACCTGATGAATATTATTCTCAATGCTCAACCTGATCTCATCCAATAATCCTTGAAGATTATTCTCAACTGTTCCTAAACTTTCTTCACCTGAACTACTATTCTAATCCGAAATTCTTGCGTCCATTGATAACTGACAACGTTTCAAAAGCAACATCGACAACGTTTATCTCACTGCCACCACTACAAGTATGATTACTTTCATTACTTTGTTTCCTCAAATGTGATGTCAATCCAGAGATATCACTGCTTCTATTCGAGGATTCATTTCCAGACTCAACATTTTGAAACATTATTCCTTCAGGTGTACCCGGTATAGTTGGTAACTGCTTCATTGTATCATGTGTCATTGTCTTGTTGTTTAATGGTTTTAAATCTGAAGAATCATTGATGAAGCGCAAGGAATCATTAGAAACAATTCTATGAAGGTCAGAAGATCTTGATCCAGTTGTTGGTGGTTGTAACGTTGTTGTCGTCGATGATGATGGCTTTTTAAAGAATTTGGGGAAAGCTGCAACTATCGGTGAGGTTAATGGAGATTTTGAGACTTTGTTGGAGAAAGAAGTACGGGATTGGATTGATGGAGTGTTGTCATAGAACGAAGAAGAAGTTGGAGATTTGATTGCAGCGTGTTGTTCAACGACTGGTGATAATGGAGTCGAATTATAAGAACTAAAGGATGGTATGAAGGAGGGTCTAGTGCTGGAACGAGAAGAATTTGATACTGGTGCTGGTGGAACGTCGGATAATTGAAGTTCTGCAGGTAAGTTTAATCTTGGTGGAGAAGACTTAAGGCCTCTTGGTGAAGAAGACTTGGACTTAAGACCTTTTGGTGGAGAGAATTCTGGAAATTGTGGAGTGCTTGTAACTTCAGGGGTAACATTAGAACCTGGATAATACTCTTGTTGTTGGGTCAAATGTGGTGGAGAAGATCTCAATTGGGTATATGGATGCACGGCCTTTGGAGAATTAGCAGATTTACCACACTTGACAACGATAGCAGAATTTTCAAATGGAGAACTTTCACCAGAAGAAGGAGGTGTATTCAAAAAATGAGCACCTCTGGCTGGTAAAAGACTCGGTTGTGGTTCCGGTTGTAGCTGATGTGGAGGAGTGGTGCAGTGTTTGTTCGAAGAAGACACAACATCTTTTGAGGTAACAGTTTCAATGGACTCACTGAAATTTGGAGGCAATGAATTGTTGTTGATATCATCTCTAATTAAAGCAGGTGGCTCAGGGAAGGTGTCCAACACCTGTTGGGGTGGTGTATTCATAACAACAGATTCATTAGATAATGAAAACTGAGGAGCTGGTAATTCCCTATCCATAGAATTAGAAGACTTACGGTTGTATCTTGGTGGAGAAGTCTTGTTATAGATGGAATTAAAATCATTGGAACCACGGTTTTCAGTGGAGGGTAAGACTTGTCTATCAAAAACGCCAATATTCTGTGGTGCACTTGGAGCTGAGATTCTATTTCTATTCTTCTCCAGCTTTTTCTTCGATGGTGACTTCTTAACACGTTTGGAGTCCATTGCAGCAACAACAGCAGCAGCAGATTGCAGACCATTATATTTACCATTGTCTGTTTCCTCCATTGCAGAACTTGGTGGAGTGAGATAACGGTTCTTGGTAGATATTTTCTCATGAGAACTGATAATCAACCAATCACAATCACCAATAGTCTTCGTCAATTTCAAAACAACCGTGTTTTGTAAATATCCCAAGAAAGTCTCATATTTCCAAGAATTGATGAACCATTCACTGATGTCCAATTTTGAAACACGGACAGGCAAATCATCCAAAGTTTCTAAAGTGGAACTAAAATTAAAATTGATAGTATCAGCCATAAAAGTCTCTGCGTTAGATTTACTCCCTGCTTCAAACCCATTTCTTTGGAAATCATTCATAAACGTATTGATAAAGTTCGTATCTGCAAAAGATGTAGTACCCTCTTTTATGTTTTTCCTCAAATCAGCAAATTGTTTGTTTTCAATCTTGAAATCTTCGAAATTTAAATTCTGATCAAACTTACGAAGATAATTCTTGGAGGACTTGGAGAAGAAATGATCAATGATCTTGTATGGATTCACTTCAAACTTATCCAAGAACTTATTTTCATATTTAGTGAAACTGTGGTTGGAAGAGTAAATTCTTGACGTAGCATTGGAAGCCATGGAGATCAATTTGAAATAATTGGTTTCATTCAACTCAGCATCATGTGGTACAGTCAAGGATAACGCCTTTTGAGACAAAGGTTGGTAATGGGCAGGTGGGTATTGTTTGATCTTGAACAAATCGAACAATTGCTTGAATCGAACAGAAGAATCTGTAGATAATGATCTTAAGTAAGAGATGAAGATTTGATGGAATGAATAGCCTCTCTTGTAATAAAAATTTTGAAGTTCATGTAAATCATCATCTTTATTTGAATCACTCGACTTGAAAATATCTCTATTGAAACAGATCTGACCTGCAGTAAAAATCAAATCTATAGCAGTGTCCAATTCAATGAAAAAATTATTTTCAAAAATCTTGATGAAAATTTCCAAGAATTCAAACAAAACACAAGAATGATTATGAGACGGCAAATATAAAGGTAACTTAGAATAGAATGAATTCATATCTATAAAACCAGTGGACTTTTCATATTGGTGAAACCTCTCAAAGGATTCCCATGGAATAATAGCACCAGGCAATAAACTCCAAATAATTCTAAGAGATAAGACCAAAGTCATCCAATCACCCTCTTTAATAATCGATTCTAACTTATCACCAGTATAGGAACAGCCTTCATATGGGAACATTTTCTTGATGAAATCATTGGCTTTAATGATATCGTTGTTATCAAATTGTCCTAAACTTGGCTTAAAGATATCGAATAACTTGGAAGATTTAGAAGAAACACGATCTTTGTTTTGTTGAATGATGGTTTCAAATCTTTCTTTTAAAGCCTTAGTCAAGTAATGCACAACATATCTAGTTGAAGTATGTGTAAGACCAGTAATCGAACTTTCATCTGTATCAACACTGTTGAAAATATCAAAGTCCGATTTCAACAATGAACAATTGTTGAACTTTTCAAAATCATAGATATAGAAGAATTCAGCTTTTAATCTATTGTTCTTGGCTTCAATTATAAGATCTAAATGATTGAAATCTTGCTTACCAACGACATTGATTTCTTTACCAATGGACTTTTCAGCGGTGGTTTCCAAATGAATGTTTGAAGAATATGAAGAGTCTCTCATAACAATATCAGGAATGTGAACAATATGTCTGTGTATGTATTGGTTTGTGATATTGATGATATAGTGAATATGCAGATGGGTTGATAAATAAGTGTTAAAAGACCAAAAAGAAAATAGGGAATATCAATGTATATATATATATATATATATAAATAGAATAACAAATCCCAGAGACTATTTTTTTGATAGTAAAACAGTTGCAAGTTTGTTTGAAGAGAAAGGGAGGTCTTTGAAACCAAAAAAAAAAGGCCGGCGGCTAATCAATAAAGGAGCGGTGGAATTAGAACCTTGAATAAGGAAAACCTTTTTTAGAATTGAATTGATCCAGACTTTAAAAGTTGGGGAGGCAAAAATGGTGCTTATAGATATGCATGAAGATCCAGGATAGAAACCAAAGATTTGGTTTTATAAATGTTTCATCTATTATGAACACATTTATTAGATCGGTTAGAGAACGGAATGCAGAAGACACAGGCTTTTTGGACCTGCATCAAACGCGAGATTTTTGAAACATCAAACATATATATAAACTCCATATAGATCTTTTTGGTACAACATCATGCATGTATTTACGAACTTGGCTTATAATAACTATATAATTCTTCAAATAAATAAATTATTAAAGATGTCAATCAATGGTCAAAGGGGTTAAAATATCCAAAAAGAAACGCAAAAGCTTAATGATAAAATTTTGTTCGTGTCACCCTTGAACACTTTCCTAATTTGCTATTTTTTTTTTGGAAATACACTCCCAAATAGTAATTTGAAAACCGAGACTATAATTGTTATACGTCATCACAGGCTTGCCTAATTAGGATGGTTTTCTTTTTTTTTTTTTTTTTTTTTTTTTTTCCAGATGAGATGGGATTAGAAATAAATTATAAACTTAATGTTTGATTTGAATAATTTGTTAAAGTCTTTGATATTCATCCTTTTGACTAGACATTAAATCGTTTTCTCATATATCTGTGTCACTCAATAACATCAAAATGGTTGATTATAGAGGTAAATTAGTCCTTGCTCCAATGGTGAGAGCTGGTGAACTTCCAACACGTTTACTAGCATTAAAATATGGTGCTGATTTAGTATGGGGTCCAGAAATCATTGATAAGAAGTTAATAACTTGTGAAAGAGTTGAAAATGAAAAACTAGGCACTGTGGACTTCCTTACATCTGGTAACACCAAGATTCCAGGTGTCACCAATTTGGTCTTTAGAACATATCCAAGGATGGAGGAGAATAAATTAATATTCCAAATGGGTACTGCTAATGCTGATTTAGCTGTCCAAGCTGCCAATATTATCATCAAAGATGTCAGTGGTATTGACATTAATGCCGGTTGTCCCAAGCACTTCTCGGTCCATTCTGGTATGGGTGCTGCTTTATTGAAGACCCCAGATTTATTATGTGCCATTTTGGAAAATTTAGTAGAGAAAGTTGGTAAGCCGAATAACAAACCAATCAGTGTCAAGATAAGACTTTTTCCAAAGGAGGAAGATTCTTTATTTTTGATTGAAAGACTATGTAAGACTGGTATTGCAAATCTGACCGTTCATTGTCGTACCCAACCTATGAGAAACAGGGAATTCCCAATCAGAGATTACATTCCAAAGATCAAACAAATTACAGATAAGCATAATATCACTTTGATCATTAATGGTGGTATTCAAGATAAGTCTGATTTTATCAAAAACATTCAAGAAGCATATGAGAATGGCAAAGACATTGGTGGTATGATTGCCTCTACTGCCGAAACCAATGCCACTGTCTTTAGCGATCCTCCTTTACCATGGTATGAAGCCATCAAGGAATACCTCAAATTAGCCCAACTGGTTGATAACTTTACTGGTAACAGTAAATATATGGTTCTCAAAATGACACCTGGTAAGTGTAAATTATACCAACCAATGTCACAAGCTAAGACTTATGAAGATATGAACAAATTGCTTGAGAATGTTGAACAATATAAATGCGATGAGATGAAACCAGTCCCATTTATGACTATTGAAAGAAACGAGGATGGCACTGAAAAGAACCCTGATGCAACTAAAGATACACATTCGAATGGTAGAAAGCGTAAATGTGGAAAGCGTGGTGGTAAATTAAAAAAACTTCGTATGGAAGGTCAAATTGAATTAGAAGAACCTGAAAAAACTACCAAAGTTCCAGAACCAACTACTATTACCGAACCAAAGCAACAAGAACAGACCGTTTAGGCATGAATAAATAGCATTTTGAATATATACAGAGTTTAAAAATGAGATGAACTGGATGTACTGATATAGTATATATTGTAGGTGTGTTTAACAGGTGTAAGGGGTAATTTTTACTGGCAGATCAGTGTTCTTATCAATCATTGATATGAAAACGTTTGCTATCTTGAAAAATTTCATATATTATAAACATTAAAACGTAGCTAATAATCAACTCTCTAAAGACTTATGTACAGAAAACTAACCTTTAAGGAGACAACATCAGATAACTTATAAAACAACAACTTAGTAACCCAAAGAAGATTTGAAACCAACCCAGGCACCAGAGACACCAGCCATTATAGCAGATGCATAAGCCATCTGTTTAATGCCCTTAGTACACTTAAAAAAGGCACCAGAGAAAGCACCGGCAGCAACGGAGTTGATACCATCATGCTTACCTCTAACACCGTCAATAGTAGAACAAGACAAATTGTATAAGATGGCCAAGACACCGGCATTGTTACCAAGGAAAGGACCTCTCTTAGTAACAGAGTTTAAAATAGTGTTCAATCTCAACTTACCTGGATCGTTTCTGTTGATCTTACCTAAACCTTCAACAAAACCTTGGGCACCACCAACTGTAAGACCGAAAAGATAAACGGTACCAGCACCGTAACATAAATCATCAGACCAACCTCTGGATGGTAGCAAACTTTGCGAACCTTCAATAGTGTTTAAAGATTCGTCTTCCAAGTCAAGGTACTCAATACCCTTTTCTAAACCGGCTAATGGATGTAATCTGGAGGCATCAAGACCACCTGGAGTCGATATGATGGAGGAGACGTCAGCAATAGAAGATGGATCAAACCCAAGTTGGGAGTCTATTTGAGCGGTGGTAGGAGCAGTGGCTTCTTCTTGCTTCTTAGCTGGGTAACCAAATAACCAAGACATTGTGATATATTATGTGTATGTATATGTGTTTAAAGGAACTTGAACGTCTCTAAAATGCGGGTGACAAGAATTAAAATTACAAGGTATATAGGATGGATGAGTTGAGAGAATGACAGATCAAGTCTGATGAATATGATGGACTTTGTACAGGGAAATACTATATGATAGTAGAAAATGTCAAAAGATAGATCTGTTAATATTTGTGAAGTTAAGTGCCTACTTATAAAATCTTCAGTAAGTGTTTTGCCCGTGGAGTCAGCTTTTCATTCGCCTGTCACAGTTTGTCGGATTATTTTTTTTCAGGTTTCGACGATTTTTCACGGCCACACATCCGGACATTGGCAAAATTTGATTATGATCTCCATCTGAGAAATACTTACCTATTTGAGTTATTTCCGTGAATTTATTTATTCGATAACTTTAAACTGTTTGCTGATCCCAAAAGCATAATTAATTACAGACCCTTGCGGTGGGTGACTGGCATTGTAAACTGGTATAAATATCTTTCTTTTTCTCTGTTATTTTATTAGAAGATTCGGCAAAATAGAATAAGAATCCATGCAATAGGAAAAAAAAAATACGGAAACACTATTCTAGTTCTAAAAGAGAGATCGTTACAAAATCGGTAATGCTTTCACCATGATTCTACAGATAGATATTGATTTATGAAAAAATAAATAAAAATAATGATTTCGCCCAGGATCGAACTGGGGACGTTCTGCGTGTTAAGCAGATGCCATGACCAACTAGACCACGAAACCATTTTTTTATTGCCTTTTAGCATCTCGATTATGAATCTGTCTTTTGAAAAAGTTATTTTCGCGGAGCACGTGCCAACGAATTCTTTATAATATTATATCTTCACATGCAAATTATTTGATAATTGATGAAAGGTTTGACATATAAAAATTAATCTAAATTGACATGTAGTAGAAAGCCACAACAAGAAGGTTGTACTCTATTGGTTTAATGACTTTATTTTTTAATTATTCATTTTCAAATTGATAACTTTTCCTGTTTCAGTCTCAGATCGTGTCTTTCCTTATTTACGAGTAATAACGATCGAATTTTTAGAAGCGATAATTCGCATCTTCAACAATACATTTTCTTTCATTGCTTTGGAACCCACAAAAACTCAAGTATGACAACCAAATCAGACATCAAAGTAACCAAACCTAAAACTAAAAGAAACCGTAAATCGCATCTTTCAGATACAGATCGTAAACTTCATCACATTCAATCAGAACATAAGAGACGTACCGCGATCCGTGAAGCGTTTCTCAAATTAACACAGTTGATACCATCATTAAAGGAAGAAGATTCAAGAAGTGAGATAACTGTGTTAGACAAATCGGTAGATTGGTTATGGAAATTACAAAGAGAATATAGAGAATTGAAAATAAAATTTGAATCACAAGGTAAAACTATGAAGGAAGAATGGACCAATGTGATTGTCCCTGAATTTGAGGAAACAGATATTCAAAGGAATCAAGACCTTGAAGAGAGGGATAATAATGAATTTAATGGTCAATATAGTGATGAAGAGGAATCTACGGTTGGTTCTTCTAGTATTAGCATGTCCAGGAATTCAAGTTTGGATTGATATCGAACAGGAGATTAAACTATATGGGAAATGTATATATATGACTGGGTTTCTGCAGGCAGGGTCTACTAATAAATAAATTACAATTTGCGAATTAATAAAAAAATTCAATTTAAATCATGCATATCTTTTGTAAGAACCAGTCACCAGTAACAATCAATTGGAGCAATGCACTTCCGGAATCTAAGATTTGGTTAGATGTTGTTCAAAATTCACTCTATATAGTCATAGTGTGCATTATAATTTAGAGAGATAGTTTAAATAGAACTTTGAAGACATTAGAGTAGTGAAAAAAAGTTTCAATCCAAATAAATAACTGTTTGCTTGGTGATGCCAACAGAGTTGAATTAGCGACTCGATATATTTAAAACTTCTCCGTAAACAGTTTGGAAAATTTCGACGATTGAAATCAGTTGATTTTATTCAAGGGTAGAGTTATCTTTATTTCTTGTTCTTCATCAATATTAATAACATTTAAAAGATTTTGAGTCAGGTAACGTGTTGTCCATCATTCGTCAGCGATATCGCGGCCTACGGCTAACCTTACATTGAATTTATGCAACAAGACCAACAGTACCCTACAATGAAAAGAATTTTATAAAAGATTCAACATTTATATGACTCTTTAAAGAGACATGTAGATGTTCACACTCTAATTTTTGCTTCAAAGACGACGACTTGTTAAAAAATGTCATTTCCTTGGGAAGATCCAGAAATCGATAAGATATACAATCAAGAATGGAAGACCTTCTTCCTTACAATTGGTCAGCATGTTCAAGAAAACATAGACCAAAAGAATCTCTCCGAATATATCTCGACTTTAACCCCAGCTGAAAAGAAAAAATTCCTCGCTAAGGAATTCTGTTACCTTGTCAGAGATAAATTGAAATGCTACTTACCTATTGACGATATCAAGGAAGAAGTAAAAGTGACCAACACCACTATTAAGAGTTTTGATGGGTATGATGTTCCTGTTAGGGTGTATCAGTCCAAGAAGGACTTGGGACAGACGAAATCTGTTTACATCAGTCATCATGGTGGTGGCTGGTTGCATGGTGGCTTACATTATGATGAATATCAAAGTTATTGGTTGGTTCATTTGACGGGTGTTACTGTCATTGATGTTGATTATAGAATGATCCCTGATTACACACTTAGTGTTGTTTCTCTTGATATCTTAAGTGTCTTCAAAACTGTTGCTGAACAAGGAAAGACATTATTTAACATTGATCCTGAAAAAATTACTGTTGGTGGGTATTCTGCAGGTGCTAAGAGTGCCTTAATGTTAGGTCATCTAGCTAGAGATCTAAACCTTCCTTTGAAATTAGTCTTTGCCAATGTTCCATGTGTTCAAGATTTAATTCCTTTTGAATCCATTGATGATGTTCCTTATAATGGTTCTTATAAAAAGTTTGACAATGATTTGAATTTAAGTCGTGATGGTATGAAAGAATACGAAGAATTTGCTGCGCAAGCAAGTAAAGAACACCCGGATCAAGTGAATATCAAAGATGTAGAATCCTTCTTCGGAACATCATCATTTTTTGAAAATATGGAAAAGTATTATCAAGCTGATATCATGTCCTCTCCAAACTTCCAGAACTTACCAAGGCACATCATCGTCACGGGACAAACTGATGTCTTGGGTGATGGTGGTAGAGCTTACGCCAAGAAGCTTATTGATGAACATATTTTTGTCACAAGTAAAGTTATCAAAGGGTTAGGACATTCTCATCATAATTTTACCAATAAGTTTGAAGAGAGTAAAGGGTTTTTATATTTCCTCGCCGATTCTTTGAAACACGTCGCTGAAGGCAAATCTTTCTAATCTATACTTTCGTAATTCGTCATAAATTTCTTAAATTAATTTTTATTAGACTGATTTTGATACTTTCAAATATATAAATCTCATTAGAGAGGGTGGGCTCTTGAAAATGTGTTGTAACTGTAACAGTTTG
>JADIOT010002619.1:18858-35444 GCA_018343995.1 Waltiozyma sp. UFMG-CM-Y6624
TTCGGAACATCATCATTTTTTGAAAATATGGAAAAGTATTATCAAGCTGATATCATGTCCTCTCCAAACTTCCAGAACTTACCAAGGCACATCATCGTCACGGGACAAACTGATGTCTTGGGTGATGGTGGTAGAGCTTACGCCAAGAAGCTTATTGATGAACATATTTTTGTCACAAGTAAAGTTATCAAAGGGTTAGGACATTCTCATCATAATTTTACCAATAAGTTTGAAGAGAGTAAAGGGTTTTTATATTTCCTCGCCGATTCTTTGAAACACGTCGCTGAAGGCAAATCTTTCTAATCTATACTTTCGTAATTCGTCATAAATTTCTTAAATTAATTTTTATTAGACTGATTTTGATACTTTCAAATATATAAATCTCATTAGAGAGGGTGGGCTCTTGAAAATGTGTTGTAACTGTAACAGTTTGTCTTTTGTTTAGATATAGTTGTTTTTAAGTTCTGAATTCACATGCATGAACCAATGCATACCTCTGCAATTATTGAAGCTGCAAGTCTCTGTTATTTTCCCTAGTAAAAAAAAACAAGCAAGTCTAATAATTCACTCCATATAATAAGATCCGATTCCCTAAAAATTATTTCACAAACACTTCCAAATAAGAAAAGGTCCCTTGGCCCAGTTGGTTAAGGCGTCGTGCTAATATTAATGTTACGCGAAGATCAGCAGTTCGATCCTGCTAGGGACCAATTAATTTTTTTGTTAATCGATGTGATGATATTGACGTGAAATGAGTTTTTAACCTTGTAGAGATTGGATGATGCAAATATAAGGGCTAATTTTTTGTTTGACAAGGTTAGTAGTGGCTGTTGTTCTTTTGTCTGGCACATGGAAAGTTTGGAAATAGTGGTAGAAGTATTATTAGAATCACTATTTGAGTGTCGTGTTTTGTGTTATAGATAATGAAGAGTTTTCTATTGTTTTCTGGTCCAATGTGTTTAATGTAAGGCGGGGGTTCTAAAAAGTAAGCTAGCTTGTCTTGAGTTTAGTCACGGCAGATAGAGGGAAAGAGGCGAGAGATAGGGAAAGAGTTGAGCGACAGTATTTATTAGTTGATAAAGATAATTTATGCTCAACCCATTTGATAAGGGAATGGTTCAGAGACATATGCGGTTGGATAGTGAAAGGAAAAATTAAGTTCTTGGTTTTTGGTTTCGGATTTAAATTTCCCCAGAAAAAAAAATTCATGGTTGAAAAAATTTCAAGTACTGGTGGTGTCACAAAGTGAAACGTTTAAATGATCTGTTTGCATGTTTTGATATTGACTTTGGAGTGCATGATCTCATTAAACTTGGAAATGAAATAGCTTTAGATTCCGTTGGTTCCATAAATTTTTAAACATATCTAATATTATCAACTTGTTTCTAACATATAAACTTACTTGTTATTTTATAATTTTATATCCGTATCATCTTCTAGTGGTTATAAAAAAAATCCTCAAATTAGGTAAAAGGCTAGTGTAATATGTAACATCTGATTATATAAGCCCAGAATTTTTTGGGTTTTGCTTTTGTGGCACAAATTTCCACCAAAATTTTATTACTAACCTTATTGTCACGAAAAGCTTTAGGTGGGGGACATTGTCGTGCGGTTGACGAAATTGTCAACAGAGATAACCTGAAACCTCAAAAGGGAACGTATATAATTAAGCTTATAAAATATATTGAAAAAATTGATATTAATGAAAGATCATGATTATTTGATTCATGATTTTTAATCAATAATTATAATATCAAAATAGAATTACAAGGCCTCCCAAGATCAAAAAAGAAACCTATGTCGACCTCCAAGGCACCAGCAGCTGAAGCTAACAGCTACTAAGAAATTCAAACATCTGCAAGATTGACTCTAGCTAAGTATACTGTTTGGAAATTTACCAAGGATTTTACCAAATTCACTTTAACCTCCTAATAATAAGGTCTTGACTCTTACTGTCTTGGTAATAGGACCGTCGGATCTATTAAATTATAGTGTACAATGTGGGTTATTTATCTTTATGTATAAAGTATAGAAAACAGTTACTTATACAGTTTTATAACTAAAGGGTATTTGTTGACTTCTCAATTTTTTTAAAGGCGTTTATTTTTTTTTTATTTTTTGCGCTGTACTATAAAAGTATAGCTAATTCAAAAGCTAAACAATAGGTTTAAGGTAATGGATGAAACAGTTTCCCAGAGCCGATATTGTACAAGGACGTAAGTTTCATAATGGAGAACAGAATGATGAAAGCAACTGATATCAATGGTAGTTATGCAAATGATTGGACTTATGAAGATTCTATGTTTTTATGAGACTATGACGATAATGCTTTAAATTTTAGATCTTGAAAAATAGAATTTTTGCTTAAGACTCTTCCCATTTCAAGTTAAATCTACCATCTGGAACTTCATAGCGTTCGATTAAATTCAGGACATCTTCTGGTGTAGAGGCGACCTTGAAAATGTCACCATTCTTGACACTGATGAAACCCTTTTGGATAGCATTCTTAATGAAGTTTAATAAATCATCATAGAAACCATCCACGTTAGCAAAGATAATAGGCTTATCATGAATACCTAATTGGGACCATGTGATAACTTCCATTATTTCTTCTAAAGTACCATACCCACCTGGTAATGCGATGAAAGCTTCAGCTTCTTGACCCATAAGCTTCTTACGAGTATGCATGTCCTTTACGACAGTGGTCTTACCGAATTCATCGATTGGAGTGACACCATTGTGGTTGTCAACGGAAGCCTTCAATTCATTGTTCAATTGGGTGGAAGACTTACGTTCCTTTGAGACTAAAGATTCAGGAATGACACCATGAACGTAACCATTATTGTCAGCGACAGCGCGGGCAACAGCACCCATAAGACCAGTACTGCCACCACCATATACTAGGCCCCAATTCTTAGAGGCCATGAGTTCGCCTAACTCGGTGGCAAAGGAAGCGAAAGAATCTGAGGTACCAAAGGAGGAACCACAGAAGACACAGATAGTTTTAGCGTGAGTCATTGTCATTTATTTAGATATTTGTGATGTATTTAAAGATATGTTATTGAGTATACTGTTTTTTCTTTTTTGATAATAAGATCGAATGGTATGGAAAGTATGTTACTTGTATATGAAAGAGACGTTGGTTTATTTAAAAGAAAGGATAGCCGCCAGAAATTTATATGTCAAGATCTTATGAACACGGGGGGCGAACAAAAAGCCGCGACTTCTGATCCTTCAGTATACGGAATCTCATACCGGGGTCAGCGGTTAACTCCCATACAATTAAGAGGTTATCTTATCAAAATCGAGATCGCTGTTGCCTGCACAAGATTTAACTGAAATTTACTACTAAATAGGACTATATATAAGTGATTAAGTGCTATATCTAATCAATGATTGGAGCACATATAATAACACTAGTAGTTCAGGTTGTTTTTGATCTTAGCTGACTTTGGCTTTGTAACTTTTGCTGGGGTAACTTGTGGTTTCTTCATCTTCTTCAATTTAATGAAAGGTTTAAAATCTAGGGCTTCTTTATAACATTTCAGTATCTGCTCATTATCAGGTCTTACTGTGATTAGATCAGGAAATTTCCTATTTAATTGATCTATGATAGTATTAACATTGCTCAGTGAAGATTCTTCAGGATGATCTAGTATATTCAAATGTATTATTTGGTCAAATTTGATATCCGGTTCTTCACTCTTATCCAGAGGTTCAAGTTTATTGAGGAACATTCTAATAATTCTATAGATATGGGAGCCATCTCCGGCTCCAAGTTTTAGCTTTTGATGATTATCACCTCTTTCTATGGCTCGTCTCGTGGTTATATCCCAAACTCGTTTATCTTTGGCAAATTCAGCTGGGGTCTTCTCACCTATGAAATTTAACGCGATGAATTTAACATCCAATAAATCACTCACTGATTCAAAGGTCTCAAAAATTACTGAACGGTGAATCTTCTGGTGATTGTTTTTGTCCATTATCACAGCAGGAAATGATTTGAGTGCCTGCTTAGACTTCGTGAAGAATTGCTTGGGGCTGGACATGTCGTCGTTGCTGACAGTTGTGAAAATCTGTGGGAAAAGTTTTGTGAGACAAACTGACACTGTTGTTTTGCCACATCCTATCGTTGATATTGGTACTAGGACATATTTGATAGTTTTCTTTGACATTGGTTTTGAATTCAATTGTTTAATTTTGCAAATATTTGGTAAATTAAAAGGAAAATAAAATGTACGAACGATTTGTTGTGATTTTTTAATCGAACTCATTACTTACTGTTGTTCCCTTTTCTTTGCCAACTGCGCGCGCGTAATTTTTTAGAAATTAATAAATACCCAAATTACAAAGTTCAAACGCGCGCGTCAGATATTTCTCTTCTTTAAGCACTTGTTGAATCTAACAAACATTCAATATTCCTACTGAACTATATAGAGTATTGTTTCTATCAAATGCCAATCTCTGCAATTCCCAAGGACGATATCCATCGTATTACTTCCTCTCAAGTCATCACTGATCTCACAACAGCAGTCAAAGAACTAGTAGAGAACTCATTAGACGCCCACTCTACAAATATCGATATAACATTCAACAATTATGGCTTGATATCATTTGAAGTATCTGACAATGGAGACGGTATCTCCACTGATGATTTTGAGGGTATTGCTTTGAAACATCACACCTCCAAGATCAGTAGTTTTGAAGATATTTCACGTGTGAAGACACTCGGGTTTAGAGGTGAAGCTATCAACTCATTATGTTCTCTTGGAACTGTCAAGATCATCACTACAAAGACCCCACCAAAGGCCAATGCTTTAGAATTTAGCCAAGATGGAAATATCATCAATAATAAGATATGCTCAAGACAACGAGGAACTGTTGTAACAATATCCAACCTCTTCCATTCTTTGCCTGTACGGAAAAAGGACTTTGTTAAAAATCATAAGAAGGAGTTCACCAAATGTATCTCTATCCTACAAGCTTATTGTATCATCAACACAGGTGTCAAATTCTCTATTTTCAATATTACAAATAACAATAAAAAACAATTAGTGCTGAAAACTCAAGGGTCCTCTCAGATAAAGGATAACTTATTAAATATTTTTGGCTCCACAGGGTCAAATGGTTTGATACCTATTGATATTAATCTGAACTTGAATGACTTCAAAGGTCTGTCATCTTTCAAAATGGATACATCTCTTCCTTTGGACTATATTATTAAGATTACGGGTTTGATATCCAAGAATTCCAATGGGTTTGGTAGGGCTACAAATGACAGGCAATATCTTTATATCAACTCCCGTCCGATTTCTTTCACTAAGATTAATAAATTGGTTACAGAAATTTACAAGTTTTACAATTTGAATCAATCGCCTTGTTTTGTACTGGATATCAAGATTCATACAAGCTTCTTTGATGTCAATGTTACGCCTGATAAAAGAACTATTCTGTTGCACAATGAAAATAAAGTATTCGAAGTTCTAAAGGCTGAATTGGTTGATTTTTATGATGGTTTGGATTACAATTTGTCAAAGAATACGAGCAACACACAACAAAACCTATCACAGACTCATAATTCTCAATTCAATGGGGCGGCTTATGAAGATGACGAAGAGGATAGCGAGCTTATCAAAGAAAGAAGTGGTATACTTTTAAAGGATTTCAGCTTGAAACAAGACCATACATTGGAAACAAATCAGACCACAAGAAACATTGATTCAATTGATTTGTCCAAAATGCAAGAAATCAAAGATGAACTGTTTCCAAATGTTGATCATGAATCTGAATCTATCAACTTGGAAGAGGAAGTAGATGAAGAATATTCTACTTTCTTGTCAACTTATCAACCAACACAAGATATTATGTCTGCTAAATCGCCTTATCAGCCATCTCAAGAACTTTTTGAAAAAGAACAAAAAGAAAGTGGCACTGATCTTCCACAGCTAACTCAAGAGGAGCAAGAGGAGTTGAATGCTCTTGAATTCTTGAATGATGATCAGCAAAACGATCTCTCTGATGCTCATTCGGATGATGATGATTATCAAAAAAATTCAAATAATCAAGGGAAACGTACTTTATTAGAGCTTAACTCCTCAATCACATCAAAGAAGCCAAGACTTACACAGTCAACGCTTCCAATACCTCACGTTCAAAAGAAGATTAAGAATATTCTTGATTTAGGGTCCTTCAGAAATCCAGATGGCGCTTATATGACACAGTTTTCCCCGAAGAAATTGAAACAACAGACTTTGGATAAGGTGATTATTAGTTGTGATGGTGAGGTTACTGAAGAGGAAACTGTTAGTGTTAGAGATGGTGTTCTGAGCTTTGTGAACCAGGAAGAAAAAAAAGAGCAAGAACTTGAAGATGATGATAAAGAATTTGAAGCATATGAAGCACCCAGAGACCGCGATATTTCAGGCTGCTATCACAGTCACTTGAATTCTGAAAGGTATGAAGATTTGGAGATTTTGTCAGTCAGCCAAATATCCAGAAGCAACAAACATAACTTCACACTGAACTTTCAAACAGAGACATGTCTTCCTGAAACGTTTCTTTCTTATGATGACATTTCAGGCTACAATATCAAAGCATCACAAGACTCATTTCACAAACAGGAATTTGAACGGGACGATATCGAGAATCAAGAAACCTCTGAGCAACTTCTCACATTGACTGTCTCTAAGAGTGATTTTCTTGATATGAGAATTGTCGGACAGTTTAACCTTGGGTTTATTCTAGTTATACGAAATAATAAAGATTTGTTCATCATTGATCAACATGCCAGTGATGAGAAGTTCAATTTTGAAGATTTAAACAAAACCACTACTTTTCAGTCACAGTATCTAATCAAGGGACAGGTTCTAGAACTAACTGTTATGGATGAGCTTACTATAATTGATAATCAAGATGTCTTCAGTAAGAATGGTTTCAAATTCAAAATCAACGAAGACCAACCACCAGGTTCTAGAATCGAATTGACATCTCTCCCTGTCTCTAAGAAAACTGTATTTGATGTCTCTGATTTGCACGAGTTGATACACCTTATTAAGGAAAACCCAGGTTCTCAGACTTCGTCTATAAGATGTTCTAAAATCAGAACGATGTTCGCTATGAGGGCTTGTAGGAAGTCGATTATGGTTGGTAAGCCGTTAAATATGAAAACTATGACCAAGGTGGTAAGAAACTTGGCTGGCTTGGAGAAACCTTGGAATTGTCCTCATGGTCGTCCAACGATGAGACATCTTATGGAGTTAAAACAGTGGCAGACTTTCAACGATGATTATAAAATTTGATTTTTTTTTAAAGCCATTTCAAAGTAAAGATTCTGGAATCGTTCTATAAATAAATTAATGCATGCGAATAATTAAAACTTTTATTTACAAGTTATTGATAGCAGCTATTCTCATAACCTAATGACAGTCTCTAAATGTGGACGTCTTCACCCCCTTCTCCCAACATAGTATACACAAGAAATCAATATATCATTTTTTTTCTTTTTCTTTTTTTTTTCCTAGAACAAAGCCTTGACAAAGTTTTTGAAGCTACCAAATACACCACCTTGTAAGTGTTGGTTCAACTGTTCGATGGCGTTAAGATCTTGAATGGCTCTGGAATCAGTGGCAAAACCTCTTCTTTCGATTCTATTCAATCTTCTGGCAGTCTTAGCGTTGGTCTTGGAACGTTGACCTCTAACTGGTAACCCTAAGGCATGTCTCATACCAGCATAAGAGCCAGTAGATCTTTTGAGGGCGATGTTGGCACGTATTATGGCACGCTTGTCTGCTTCGATGGTTAAATCTGCTAATTCCTTGGTTATACCTAATATTTGTTGTTCGTTTAATTGATGCACTCTCATAGCTGGGTAGAAACCTAATTTCGAACAGATCTTGGAGACATCGTGTCTGGTTAAACCATAAAACTTAGATTGAAGACCGATCTGGGTTTAGTTAGTAAATCTGATACTAATAAGGATATAGGTTTCATTAAAAAACTTGAACATTGAAAATATTTGCCAACGTATAAAGACTCGTTAACAACCCTGATATCTCAAAGACACATACAGTCACAAGCTCCTTAGCACGGAAAGCTTTACCGTTGATAGGGATAGCCATTCTGTAAAATGTTTAGAACCACAATTTAGTAGAAAATGAATCTTTAAACTTTGGCACACAATGATCTCCAACCAAATTTCGCTTCACCAATTTACGCCAACGTCTGAAATGAAAAAAAATTGAAACCCGGCCGCGCACTGTCCTGTTGTAGACTATGTCACCTTCCTAATCTGGTGGTTTTTAAGATTAAAAAATAAATCAAAGAAAATAAATAAAATGACCGAAAACGGAAATCGCACCTGATCGTAAAACTATTCTCCTTTATCGCTTTAACTTTATCCTTTGAAAGTTTGACAATTAGTTTTTATAATTGTAAAAATATTCCAATTCAATTAGAATCAAAAGAAATTTGAAATACAGATCTTTTCTAATACTAATTGTGTTTGGGTTCATGGTAAGTGTGTAAGAAGCAAGTGTGTATTCATCCGTAAGTATAGCGTTGCTATCTGTTCTGCTCTCTCTAGGCGTGACATATTAATTGTTTTCTTTCTAGATGTAACTATATTACCAGCATGTGTTGATACTTAGACTGGTATATGCTTTTCTGACAGTATTACAAACACCGAAACATCACTCATATCCTGGTAGGTGCAACTTGACATAGATTAATATAGGTAAATATGTAAAACGAATTTACTGCACTTTTCCAATTAAATTTAATCTATGCGCCTATAAGATATTCTTCAATAAATAGAATATTTAGAGAAACTATTTGATTTACTGTTTCCGGTTGCTAGCCTCTGAGTAGTAGCTTCGGCATTCTAAAAACCTAAAAACATGAGTGAATTGGCAGTGCAATATTACAGTCCAAAACCTTTAAGCCACTTCTCATTAAAGGAAGAGGGTTGTTAAAAAACCGTACAAGTCTATTTACGAACTATGTGTCTATTTTGGGGCTTGGTCTTTTCTTCTGCACTAACTGTAAAAATCTACACTAAAGTAGACCTACAAACTTTGGAGGCTGAATTTTGAACAACCCTGACCAAAATTTGTCACACGTTTCAATTCCAGAAAGATCTGCGTTATCTTCTTTCAAACAGCTTACAGTTTATTGTAATCTTCACTAAAATTTGAATTAAAAGATAAGTCTTATCATCAAACAATTCATCACCCTGGCGTTTTGTCATGAAAACTTTGTCCATAAATTTGCTTCAAAATTCTATAAATCGATGAAAAGCCATACTTACGTACTGTTACGTTACAGCCTACAAGTGCCTCGAAGACCAAAAAAGGTTCTATGCTGCACATCCTTAGCGTTGACGTGCGTATTCATCAGATCAATTTAGAGGTGGAAGGCATTTTTGAACTCGTCACTTCTTTAAAATATTTGTAGCTTATTATTGTAGAAATCGTTTGATATGGGTGTTTTTGACAACAATTTTAAAAGATAAATGAGTTTATAGATTTTGCAAAAGAATAATTAATTATCTTTTTTGTTTAACAGTTGTAAATTTTATTGAGCTATTTCGTGAGATGCTGCTGCTTCAACGCACCTCTTGGAAGAGGGACATGATGGGCGTTCTTAGTACTGACAGGTGAAAGAGACTACGTTTATGAAAAGATAGCGCTTATGCATACTCTAGGTTGGTATGCGGCTCCAACCATCATCTAGACTGGAAGCTTTGCTATTCCGGAAAGGTCCCCCTCCTAAAGCAACAAGGGTCGCTCTGCCTACGTGATCTCTGAACGGTTTTTTGCCTATGGTAGATTTCTACGGTTCTGCTGACTAGCTTTTGAAACGGTCCTCTCAGCTGTTGTGGCGCATGCCAAAGAAGCTGTTTGGACGTTAGGAGTTTATACTTTCGAACAGCATAGAGAACACCTTTTTCTTAAATAAAACCAGATATGTGTTCTAGATAAAACTTTAAATTGTTAAATCTCCCAACAAAACTTTCTTTGAGCCCATCACCTATCCGTTCCATACCTCCATTCCCTTAGTCAAGTACGCTTTGCCCTTACTCAAATAATATATACACCCAGACGCCTCGTCCCAAGATATCTTCAAGAGAAAGCAAAGTTCGTTTGTCTACAAGCAACACAGCTTCTTTGATCAACAACGCACAATATTCAGTTCTTATATCCCCCACTCTAGATCGAGGCTCGTATTACTGGTCTCTTACACTTCTTTAATTCTTATAAGATTGACACTGGTCTGTTAATCAACCCATTGTTTTGAAATGAGACAGATCCCTTTGTACTATCAACAACAGGCCTCTGCTCAACAGAAAGTCACACTTCCTTCTATCAACCACCACAATCTTCAACAGTCTGTCATACAACAGAATCATACTAGTAATCATCAATCAGCTGATTCACGTTCATTGCAGAGTCAGCAACAAGGTGTGCATCTTCAACCAATACTTGGTGACAATGGCAATAATATCACCTTACCTTCCATTTCACATTCTTCTTCAAGACATGGATCACAGACAATCAACGCCAACCATTTGCCACCCAACACTCATTATCAACCTTTGAAACCACCACATCAAGGCATGCCATTGTCCAACTCTCAGGGTGCGCCTTCACTATCATTAAGAAGGGGTCCTTGGTCTCCAGAAGAAGATCGCAAACTGTTAGACTCTATCCACGTTTTTGGTGCTAGTAACTGGGTCCGAATTTCCCAATCTCTAGGCTCCAGAACACCTAAGCAGTGCCGTGAACGTTATCATCAAAACTTGAAGCCATCTTTGAACAGAAATCCAATTACAAACGAAGAAGGTGCATTGATTGAAGAACTCGTACAAAGACATGGTAAGCGCTGGGCTGAAATAGCAAGGCATTTAAACGGTCGTAGCGATAACGCTATTAAGAACTGGTGGAACGGTGGTGCTAACAGAAGAAGAAGAGCTTCTTCTCAAGCTGTTCTTGAAGCTAAGTCTATCCATCCAGATGAAATTCAACCATTGACTTCCACTGAAAACAGTACCAACAGTCTTCCTCCACAACAGCAGGAACATCAGAAACAAAGACCGGTAAGTCTTCATCAATACAACTCTTCTGTTGACTCAAGTTCAAATCCAAACATGCAAGGATACCGTGAACAGACTTCTCAGCAAGGGTTGCCTTCTCAAGACCAATTCCAAAGGCAGTTAGGCGTTAAGAGATTCCTCGAAGAACAACATTTCCCTCAACGTCGCCACTCTACTCAAACAATAATGACATCTGACTCATTCTCTCCTGTTTCTACCTTTAATGCCAATGGTGGTAGCTCAAGAAATTCATTGGTGTCCTTGGATTACTCTAATAATAACTCCAGGAAAAACTCGTTGGTATTTGACTACCCTAATAATTCAAACGGGGCTTATAGAAAAAATTCAATCACATCACAACAATCCAATGTCTCGTATCTTCAATCCCCTGTCTTTGGTGGACAGAGAAACTCCATTGTTGGTGGTATCCCCAACTTGACACCGCTGTCGCCAATGGTAACCAACTCTACCTCCTCTCAACACTCCACTGGATCCACAAGTTCCCAACCAAGCCTTAATGACAACTTATTCAAAAGTGATTTCACGTTTAATAAGCCTAATAACAATAATCAAGTGAAACTTCCTGGTCCAACCTCCATATACTCCAATCCAATTTTTCTTCAATCACCTAGAGTTCAATCAGGTTTACGTGAGAACCCAGAATCTCAACCTCCAAGGCCTTTGAGTATGACCGAATCCTCTGAACAATTAGCAAATGTCGTTAAGAGAGAATCTCAAGATGAAAATAATAATTATGGTATGACACATTCTGAACCAAATTCAGGAACCAATAACAAGACTGATTTCTCCATTGAAAAGCACACGAAACTAAATATGGAGGAAAAACAAAAAGTCATGAATATTTCAAACTTGTTGGGATGAAACGATTTATTTTTTTTTTAAAAAAAAAAATTGTTCTTGTACTTAGAGTCGCTGATTATTTAGTCAATCAAAGTATCATTTATTTATTTATTTTTTTTGATTCAAATTTAATATGCATTTGCTTTATAGATATATATTATTATTATTATTTATTTTTTTTTTAATTCATAAACATATATGATAGAGATTATTCTACCCTTGTAAATAAATATCTAAGTGATATCGATGTAACCATGGAACATGATCATTCAGCTATGAGGATTTTTGGTTTTTTTTTATATATATATATCTATATTATTTAAATTAGATTGAAATACTTTTTCGATCAAATATTGTTTATTCTGCTTGAAATTAGGGGTGCCGCACGTGTGTAGACGGACTGAGTCTGCCAAAATATTACTAGTTGAATATATACATTTCCCTATCACAGCTTGATTCTGTTAGAAGAAGAAGAATATTAGCTATCCACGTTAGAGGAACATATCTTTCCCTGAGAGAGAGAAGGAAACCTGCTCACCTTTTTATATTTAATTTATTTATATAGATATATAATTTATTTGTGTTAAATTTTAAATTAATTTACCAAATATATAATTAATTTATTCTATAAATATTCAAATTATATCTATATTTTAAATTATTCATCTTATATTAATATAATTTTATCCTTAAAACACATATATAAATTATATTTATAATATATTATATTATATATAAATTATTTATAGAATTAATTGGTACAATTGATCTATATTATTAATATAATTTGTATATATATAATTGTGTTGATTATATAATCAGACAAATATATTGTTGCGTCTTAAAGGTCAAAAAAAAGGTGACACAAAACCAACCTAAGAAAAACAGTCAGTAATTGCCCACACCATTTTTTTTTTTACCTTCCAAGGCCCCTCCAATTTTGTCACTTGAGAATGTGAAACTTACAGATAGAAGACGGGGTTTAGAAATGATAGTTTCATAGATGGTGTTTTTTTTTTTTTCTTTATAATAACTTTAAAACTTCTGTATTTATCAAATTCCCATATTTGTGATTTGTAGAATCATCACCAGAATAGAAGATCTGATATACAAAGGTTTTTTCTACTCACTATGACTGATACAAGTTTTTTCTTAAACCATTGGCAAAATCGGTTTAGAAGATTCATAATAGAAGTCCACTACTTGAAGAATAGAACTTCTCAGAAAGACCATGTCATCCAAGTCAAAGATCCCAAAAAACCATTGATAACATTACGCACTGGAATAAGAAGTTCTACATACAATAATGAGCATGAAAGGGATATGAAAAAGACAAATGATTTTGTGAACATACTGAATGTTATAGATTCTAATACCTTTGGTAATTTTGATGGGAATGAGGACATCGATACCCACTACAATAAAATACTTGAGAAAATTTCCTCACAAGATCCTTCTGTTGGGTCTAAACTTGCTGTTGGCTTGAAAGATCTTCTTAACTCTATCAGAATGAAAAATGATTCAGACGAAGATTTACAACGTTTAAGAAACCAATGTGACTGTTTTTGTCACAAAGACAATGTTTCTACAATTGATGAAAATCACAATAATCATTGTGTCAGATTCTGTGTTCAGGGAAATGAAGAGGAAGATCTAGCAATAATTGAGAGATTGATTTCAAATCAAGTCATTAACTACATTGAGCCCGAGGTGAATGAGCAAACTAGAAGAAAATATTGGCTTTTTGGTCCAAAGATTACAATACCAATTCCAAAAATTTATCAAAAGAAAAAGGTGAAGGTAACTGCTATGCAAAGAGAGTCAAATAGGGTTTATAACAACATTGAGATAATTGCTCAGTCACTATCACCACCTATAGAGGAGGAAGAAAAAACATTTAGTCCATCTAGTCAAATGAATGCATATACTGAGCCTTCATCTTTCTCTAGAAAGCCGTTCGCAAAATCCAGAGTTATCAGTGAGCTCAACAACCGTGAAATTGACTTGAAAGATTGCAAATGTCCCATCTGTGAAAGACGCAAGAGATTGAGTCAAGGAGAAACAGAACCTTGGAAAGTTGTCATGAATGACATTTCGCTTTTTGCTGCTTTGGTTTCAACAGGATCTAAGCCATACCTCCACTCAAAATCTTCCTTAAACATTGCTGGTGATTTTACAAATTCAAAACACTACCCAGAATTACCATTGAAACAACAAATATTCTGCGAAAAGGAAGTCAGAGACCAAATACCATCGATTGAGAATGAAGAAAATCTAATAAAGTTGAACGACGAAAACGAAGGGTTAGTAAAACCGACAATTTTCGAAAATAAACAGAACACTCAAAGAAGCCTGAAAAGCTTTGGTGCCTTGACAATCAAATCTATGTTAGAAAATACAAAGAGATCATTATCTGGGACCTACAAACAACAATCGCCATCCTATGACGGTGTCTTTCAAGACTATGATTACTCTGATGAAGAGATGGAAAACACAGATGCGAAGATAAACATAAAAAGCGCAGTGAAGGATTCCAAACTCAATAATGTCTCAATTTCACCAACTGAGAAAAATGAGAATGTTATATCAACAAATGAGTCCGCTGTAACTCACTTATCAAAGAAAAATGATAAACAAGAAGACGTAAATAATATTGGAAAGTTATCAAAGATTCAATTGTTACAACAATCATATTTGGCAAACAGCACTGAAACAAAGTCTTTAAAGGTCAATCCTGTTAAACCATTACATTCTAGATTCAATTGAATCTAATGGTTTGGCATAAAATCTTGAAATATTGAGCAATTTACTTTAAGTAGTGTATCGATTATTAAATATAATTTGAGTTTACAGAGTTCAACTTTTATATAATTAGATTGACAAATTTTACTAATGAAAAAGAAGAATTTTATTCATGCACAAAAAACCTAGCTAGATTCTTTGTCCATTTAATGTGAAACTTGTAAAATATTTTATTATTGTAGCAAATAATCCAAATATTAAAATAATCCTTTTAAAAAGGTTTGCCAGGTTTTCAAAAAAAAAACAAGAAGACTTATGGTGATAAAAAAATTAAATATTTCAAAAAAAGTATAAAGATTGCGCTGGCCCGGAGTCGAACCGGGGGCTCAAAGATGGCAACTTTGAATTTTACCGCTAAACCACCAGCGCTAATTTACTTCCTGTAGATAAAATGGATTTCTAGATTATGATAGATTAAAAACACGTGATCGCAAATAAGGATTTTAGCCATTGTGTGTGTTGAAATGAGGCTCCATGGTTTGAGGTTCATTCTGGACCATAGAAGAATCTGCCATAAAGAGAGAGAGAGGTTCCCAA
The DNA here is from genome assembly GCA_018343995.1 of Waltiozyma sp. UFMG-CM-Y6624. Taxonomy (NCBI): domain Eukaryota; kingdom Fungi; phylum Ascomycota; class Saccharomycetes; order Phaffomycetales; family Wickerhamomycetaceae; genus Waltiozyma; species Waltiozyma sp. UFMG-CM-Y6624. The sequence goes on from JADIOT010002619.1 coordinate 34,148, forward strand.
ATAGCAGGATACTGCTAAGAACTGATCACATTGTACATTGGGATAGAATAATAATAAAATAAACAGAAGTTAATTGGATCTCAAGGTCTCATAAATCTAGGTGAGAACAACATACGTCATATAATAGATTATTGAAATCAACGTCCGTATACTCGGTCTCTTGTAGGAGTTTGGGATTGCGTCAATTCTTGATAATGGTAAATTTGGATTACATCAGCACCGAATTGGACCCGTTAGGTAACAAAATTATGCCCCAAGGAATTTAATTTCCAATTTTAGAAATACATATTTAACTCTCTTCGCGACCAATACATTGGCTTGCAGAATTTGTATTGGAGTTGCCGGATTTTCTGATTGGCTGATTTTGGCTTTAATATTCCGATGTGATACTACATACACATGATAAAATATGTGTGATTAGTAAGCTGGATAAATATACCTGTGGACCTAAGTACTGAACTTTAGTGAGTACATTAGAAGATAATTTAACTGGATAATCTATACAATATACTTAACTTTGTATAAATATATAGTAATCTAATGGAGAAAACTTCACTTATTTATAGTAAAAGTTTTCCATAAACTTCAAATCTTAAGAGATCTGGGTGTAATGAATATCACCCAACAAATACTTAAACTTTACCATAATGCAACCCTTATGGTTCTCAAACCTCAAGACCGGGTAATTTTATCAACACATGTTGAGAAACAACATCAAATTATCGTTCAGGTTCTTAGTTTTCGTAATCCAATTTTTTTTTTTACAACGAAGTAAGCTTTCAATTTTTCTATTACCTTGAAATCAGCGAAATAGTTGATTAGCGGAGCGAAAAACAGGAATTAGTGCACTTATGGCTTTAGTGTTGATTAGTAGCTCGTTTGTACCCCAAGATTTAAAGTTAAATATGATCACATTGTGGTATAGGAAATCTATACCTTATCGTATTAAAATGAAATCATTTTAACTACTTAATTTGTGAGTATAAGGGAAAGTGAGTGGGTCAAGAGTCAAGAGACTCAAAGTTTGAAGAATATTTTTCTTCAAAGTTATACTTACTTATTATTTAAAAAGTTGAGGTCTACAATGATTAACATCAATGAATCTTTCATACAATTTTTTTTTTCACACATATTTTCACTACTCTAGCTTCTTATAAAATTTCTGCTTAAACTGATTTATTAAACTGATAAAGAATGTTTGACTTTGAAAATTAAATTAGTATATACTATATATGTTATTTAGAACATGAAACTCTTTTTTTTTTTTTTTTTTTTTTTTTTGGTTGAAACTTTTAGC
>JADIOT010002619.1:35464-51479 GCA_018343995.1 Waltiozyma sp. UFMG-CM-Y6624
TTTTTTTTTTTTTTTTTTTTTTTTTTTGGTTGAAACTTTTAGCATGATAATAATTAGCTGATGGAGAAAAAAAAAATAAATAAAATAAAATAAAATTGAACAAGTAATTATTACCATCTATTGAAATTTGGATATTATTTTTTATTAGAACTTATATAGCTAAATCAATCGAATAAATTTCATATGGTGTATTTAGATTTCATTCTCTTCATCATACGTTTTATTTGTTCTTAGTAACTGTTTGAAGAGTTGTGTTGATTATCCTATTAAGTCACTTGTAAGTTCTTAGCTTGACTCAAGTAAATCAAGCTACGATTTGAGGAAGATTGTAGATTTGAGCACATCAAGTAATTTTTTTTTTTTTGATGTACGTTATATTTAAAGTTGAATGATTGACAATCACTGAAAGAAAGAATTAACAGAACCACCCAAATATAATGTCAATTGTTTTTTCGTAGCAGGTAATATCTTACATCTAACTAACTTTTCATCATCTTTGAAACTTTCATAAGCTTTAAAGCGATGGCAACCACCAAACGCAAAGAAATAAGTCTTACCCTTTTCTCTAACGGCCAGGACATCGATTGGAGGTAATTCACCATTTAAATCCCGTGCTTGTTCTAAAGTACAAGTGGATGAGGCAATGGGTATACCTTTTAATTGGGAAATCATTGTGTCTATCTTGTCATAATCTAGTACTGGTGGGATTGGACGGTGAATTTGGGAGAGTGGGAGATACTCAATTTGGTTGATGTTTCCTGATTGGATGGACATATTTTTTAAAGTCGTAAGCTAAACGTTCTTATTAATAAATCGAGTTACTTTGATTCTTGATGGTAGCAGAAAAAAAAAAACAGAGAACACAATCTGCCCTTTTATAACATCAAAAAAGTTGATTAGAAATATATTCACATATTTATAACGTAGAAAGCGCCTAGCCTTTATTTTACAAACAAACAAACCTATCAGTGATCACGTGATATGTTAAGTGAAATCACAAATAAACTATCGTAATAATCTTCAAAAAGAGTACAAGTTACATTTGATAATAATAATAATAATAATAATAATAATAATAATAAAAAAGCAACGATTTTTCAAACTAAATCAAAAAAAAAGAATATATTTAACTCTTTTCACGAAAATTAAAAAAAAAAAAAAATTCAAGGCAAAATTATCCTTTGAACGAGTAACAAACAGTAGAGAAAACATAAATTAAATTATCACAAGAACGTTAAAACTTTTAAAGAAAAAACATGCATATACAAACATAAAGAATAGAGCCCCATGATAGAGGTCATAATCACAATAAACCACTCTTTTTCAGGTTCTGTTGAATGATCATGTCCGTGGTTGCAGTCAGTACGAACTTCATAGACTGGGTATCAGTAGCACAAGTTCTGTGGACATAGATAGGTTTATTTGATCTGTTCAAACTTAAAAAAATATCCTCAAAATATTTCAATCCTTGATTAACATCATCAATTTTACCTTGATATTCTGGGAAATACTTTTTGATTGGAGAAATTCTAATTTTCTGCTCGAATAAATCAACTTTATTCAAAAACAATATAAATGGGACATTCTGGAACCATTTACTATTGCATAATGAGTCAAACAACATTATTGCTTCATGCATTCTATTGACTCTTTCATCTTCAAACAACATTTGGTCGTATTCTGAAACAGCAAGAACGAAAAGAACAGTTGTAATGTCTTGGAAACAATGGATCCATTTTCTTCTTTCACTACGTTGACCACCGGCATCCAAAACTTTGAATTTAGAAGGTCCAATGTTAAAATTTGTCTCAGTAATACCTGTGGTTTTGATCCGACCTTTTAAAATATCGTCATTGGTGCAGATATAATTCGGGTTGGAGAAGTTCTCAATGTTTTCAAAGTAATAAGCAGCAGAGCCTTCTAATTGGAATTCGTTTGATCTAGTGAAACATTGTTTAATTCCGGAATCATGGTTCCATAATTGTCTTATAGCTTCAGACATTGTTTCTCTTGTGATCTTCTCACTTCCAGTGTTCAAAATGGATGAATTTATAGCTGACACACCTGGTCTAATCTTAGTAGAGCTAGTATCATTTTGTAGATCTTGTAAGTTGGAAACTTTTCCATCTTCAAGTTCTTCAGCAATATCTGCTTCCCTCCCCTTTTCATTAGTCTTACTCTCTGCGGAGTCCCACACAGCACCGGTGGATCCTGTACTTAACACTCTTCTCTTAGCCTCACTTCTTTCACTGTATTTCAACAAATAGTCGTTCAAGAAACTGCTGCCACCGGCAACATCAGTATTGACGTGGTCTAAAACCTTAGCTCTAAGTACTGCGTTTTTGAAGGGAGCCAAAGGGGAACCTGGGATGTCGCAATCTAGAGGAATACCCAGCTTTCTGGCTTGCATGATAAGGATTCTCATAGATTGTATAGCATCGGCCCATATGACTTGAGAATACTGTTGTCTTTCTTGATGTGTGAAGCCGTTATGATGTAATAATTTCATCTGTTTCAAAACGGTGGATTTACCAGATTCACCGGCCCCCAGTAGAAGAAGCTTGACTTCATTTTTTTCACGTTGTCTCTCAAGTTGTAGTCTTTTCTCAATAGCTGCGTTGGCTTTCTTGCTTTGTAAAAAAGGGTCTTGTTCATCGTTTTCGTAATTACCTGAACTTTCTGAACTTGCAACACAACCCATCTTGAAAAGATTGCTAATATTGCTATTCGCTGCGTGTAGAGTCTGGCCAATATTTTGTTCGGATCGTTAGAAAGCTTTTCAATTAAAGGTTGTACTGTCTAGTATAGTCTTTTCTTTTTAGAAAGAAAATATGTATTGGTTTCTTTACTAATTAAAAAAAACAAAAAAAAAACAAAAACAACAACAACAACACCAAATGGACTGGTTGATCTTAAGTGGAGAAGTGTGAGTGTTATAAGGACAAAATGTTGGAAGTTCACCAATAAGAAAATAAATTTCAAAGGTCCAACAGATTTAAAATGGTCGACTTTTGGTTTAATTTTTAATTTTTGGAATTCCCAAACTTACAACTTATTGTTTTCTATTTCAATTTGAGAGCCAAATTAAATATTCTGAACAAGTTTTTTTTTGGCCAACAGCTTTGAAATTGTGTCAGAATCAACAAAGTGCCTCAAAAAGTTATGGCCATCCGCTTGGTCAACTTTTAATGCACCGCGACTTTTTTTTTGAATCGTGTTAAAAAATGGATCAATCAATCTTTAGAGTTAGTTTTAAACAAGATGGAAACACTGTAATTGTGTGGTGTCATACTTTAATGCTCTAAGCACTTAGGTCTTTCAAAATTTCTTTCAGTAGTAATATTTGCGACTAAGTATAATATAAAATCATAAAAGTTGTACTTAGAGTAACGACAAACAATTAAACAATTGGAAAAAAAAAACCTTGCCGAGAAAAAAACAAAAAAATTAAATGCCATCACCTGGAATCGAACCTGGGTTTGCTCGGCCACAACGAACTGTACTAACCACTATACTATGATGGCGAATTGCATGATCGTGAAGGAAAAGGAAATACCTGAATCTATCATTGGTTCCATTGCATTCACCTGATCTAACAGGATCTTGAGGAATTAACCATTCACAGTGAGCTCTGTATTATTATTAGAATTCGCTCATGTTCACTAAATGGTGATCCCACACCTTTATATTATCATCAAATATATGCAAGTGTTATTTGACTTCTATAACCGTTCAAGGTACACTCGATCAATTGGCTGAAGAAAACACATCAAATCCTCTATTTGGAAGTATAATTCTCTCTCTTCATATATTCTGTTTAATATTACAACAGAAGCAAAAAGTAATCATGTTGTTACTTTGGTTATTTGTTTTGCTATAATGCAACATACATAATATTTTGGAATTGACATCAAGCCAATGTTCTATTTATGATGTATCATATATAGTAGACTGCCAGTAATTCACTGAATCAAGTATACTAATCGATATTCATGTAGTTAAGAATAAGAGTTCAGATATTCAATATCCAGAATTTATCTTAAGTCTCGGCTTGAATTTCTGCAGGTTGATGATCTCTTTCAAGGGCAGCTATTAATTTTAGCGTGCTAATACCGATAAAGATTTTTTTTTCTCTCGGGACATGTAAGTTTGTGCAGCAATAAATGCAAAATTTAAATAATTTGGAAAGAGGCGAAGAAGAAGCCCACGTTTCGAGAGACACACGTGCCCACTTTTCTAAGCGAAAGTATTGGTACAGCCTCCAATTACTGTTTATCTATCTACTAAATCGATTCTGGAGTATGTCACATGAGTTAAACAATTTACGTATATTGCTTTCACACCCCTCTCTTTTAATTTAACTAGGGGTCCTACTTATTTGGGATATATCCATTAATATTTTAATTGTGTTTACACTTGCAGTATACATATTTTGTTTTTCTTGAAATGGTTTAAGACGACTCCTAAATCTTTGAACCATTATTGAAACATTCTTAAAAAACAACTAAATTATTTCTTCCATATTCCCGTTCTAACTCATGACTTTTGCTTAAATAGAAAACGTGGGTCCAATTTTAAAATAGTTAAAAGTTCCAAGACAAAAAACGCCAAAAGACGCACATTTTTTAAAAAAAAAGTCTTGGAAGTTTTCGTCACAGTATTTCCTATTTAGGACATTTTTGATGGGATTTACAAGACCACCTTCCTATTTTTGTATATACTTGACACAAACAAGGTCCGAATAAGGAAAGAGTATAACTTTAATTCCAAGACTTTTTTTTTTGCTTAACAACCCTTTCATCAAAGAACATGTCAAATCAAATTGATCAAGCACATGGGCAAATCGAGTTATTTTGACCATAAATAATCGATAAAGTATAAAGATGTCTTAATATCCTCTGATTAGTTAGCTTCTAATTTTTCCTTTATTTACTCTTTGGTTGTATAATCATTCAATTAATTCAAAGACAAATTCAACAAATTATTCAATGGCTGCATTACACGAATTTGATTATATCTTTGCTATTGCAATGATATTTGCTGCTTTAGATGCTTGGAACATTGGTGCCAATGATGTTGCCAACTCCTTTGCATCTTCAGTTTCCTCTCGTTCTTTAAAGTACTGGCAAGCTATGATCTTAGCTGCTATCATGGAATTTTTAGGTGCTGTCTTGGCTGGTTCAAGAGTTTCAGATGCCATTAGATCCAAGATTATTGATATCCATTCTTTTGATACACCGGCTGTTTTAATGCTTACTATGGCCTGTGCTTTAGTTGGTTCCTCTATCTGGTTAACTTGTGCTACTAAAATGGGTATGCCGGTTTCTACCACACATTCCATTGTTGGTGCCGTTATTGGTGCTGGTATTGCCGCTGTAGGTGCTGATAATATTGTTTGGGGCTGGAAGGGGTTCTCACAAATTATTGCTTCTTGGTTCATTGCACCAGCAATTTCTGGTTGTTTTGCCTCCATTGTTTTTCTGATCTCCAAGTATGGTGTTTTAGAAAGAAAGAACAACGTTAGAAACGCTTTCTACTTAATTCCATGTTGTGTCTACCTAACGTTTTCTGTCTTGACTATGTTGATTGTGTGGAAGGGTGCACCAAACTTAAAGTTGAACAAGTTGAGTTCCCATGCGGTTATTGGTTCCATCTTTGGTGTTGGCGGTGTTGCTACTGCTATCTACTTGATTTGGTTACACCCATACTTGTACAGAAGAATCGTTCATGAAGATTGGACTTTGAAGTGGTACCATGCCTTTGCTGGTCCAATGTACTGGTTCAAGTCCACAGATGATATCCCACCAATGCCACAAGGTCATAATTTGGTTACTGATTACTATGAAGGTAAAAGATTCGAAGAGTACGATGTTGAACGTGACGAAGAGGAAGAAGCCGCATCAGCAGGGGAAGTTGCAGTTTCAAATGAACAAAAGCTCCAAAGAGATCTAGAAAACTTGGAAAACAAACACATCACTGATGATTCTACCAACTCTGTTACTACTGCCCCATTGGAAGAAAAGAAGAATCAAACTACAGCTCAATTATGGTGGTCTTTATTAAAGCAACCATCCCAATGGCCAAGACTAATATGGTTAGTTTTGATCCATGGTTTCGTTCAAGATGTTATCAGTAACCAAGTCAACTCTGGTGGTCCATTATCAGGTGATATCAAGGACATGCACTCCCGTGCCAAGTACTACGACAATAAGATTGAATACTTATTCTCCCTATTACAAGCCATTACAGCTTGTACAATGTCCTTTGCTCACGGTTCCAACGATATTGCCAACGCTGCAGGTCCATTATCCACTGTCTATCAGATCTGGGTTAGTAACGAGGTCCCAACCAAGTCTGAAGTGCCAATCTGGGTCTTATGTTACACTGCTGCTTGTTTGGTTATTGGTTGTTGGACTTACGGTTACAACATTATGAGAAACTTGGGTAACAGATTGACTCTACAATCTCCTTCCAGAGGGTTTGCCATTGAACTTGGTACTGCTTTAACCACTGTTATTGCCACACAATTATCAATTCCAGTCTCCACCACCCAAGAAGCTGTCGGTGCTACCGTTTTTGTTGGTTTCTGTAACAAGGATGTCAAGGCTGTTAACTGGAGAATTGTTTTGTTTTGTTACTGTGGTTGGTTCGTCACTTTACCATGTGCTGGTCTCATTGCTGGTCTTATCAACGCTATTATCTTGAACGCCCCAAGAGTTGGTGGTGTTTACACTTTACAAGCCTAATTATCTTCATGCAAGTTGATCATTGATTGATCAATAAATATTTGCCATTTGTTTCCTTAATGTCCATCGATTTTTTTTTTGTTCTCCTTACACTATTCTTTTGTATACAATTTTATCATATAGCTTATAGACGGTTCATAATTTATTTATACTTTTTCTTTTTAAATTGTAGCTTTGAATTTTATCCACTTCTACTGCGGTTTATATATGATTAATTATACATGAATTAAAGTAACTAAAATATCTAGCTAGCCATATTTAATTTAGAATTATACATGCATTTATAAGCTCATAGAAGCCAAAAAAAAAAAGATAAGAAAATAATCTAATAACCCTGAACCTTGGCGTAGTTAGGTGGATACAATCTCTTGTAGATAACTTTGCCCATCCAAATAGGAACAATGGAACATACCAAAATGACAGCCAATTGCCAAACAAAGGTAACGGAAGTCATAAAGGATAAATCAAAGTATTCTGCCAATAACGGAATGGATCCAATAAAGACAACTAAAGTGGAGACTTGTGAGAAAATCATCTGCCAACTCCAACCATGAATTTCAATCACAACCATAGCCAACTCGTTTAGAACTAACGCAGTGAAGCATAATGAAACCATCTTAGTGAAATCAACAGGATCAATACTGGTAAAATATTGAGAGAACAACTGAATGATACCACCTTGAAACAAAGAAATACCACACCAGACGAAGAAAGTAGCGTAACTTAAAGATTTACCAGAAGTCAATTCATGGTATAATTCAGGGAAAACAAAACATACTTCCTTTTGAATATCATAGTCATAAACTAAGGCAAAAACAGGCATCATGGTGTAACAAGTAGCGTAACCAACCATTAAAAACCCAGTGATCAAAGCAATCGGTTCATATTTGGAAGTAATAGAGAAGATGGCTTGAGCAACAGAAATAAGTAAACCTCTATGGATCACGAATTGACCTAACTTAGCTGATCTCTTGTACGAATTTCTACCATGCCACAACAACAAAGTGGTCAAATGACAAAATTGAGTGATGGAAAAGTCAGCAGCCAATGAAGCTTGTTTGCCTTCCTTACCAACGATACCAACACCGACATCTGCACATTGAATCATACTAACATCGTTACCACCGTCACCAATACAACATACTCTCTTACCAGTGATTTCCCTAATGATGACAGCAACATCAGCCTTCTGCTGAGGAGTGCAACGACAAGCAATGACACAAGGCAAATGAACGACAATATCGAAAAATTCCTGTCTGAAATGTCTTAAGTATAAACCCAAAGATTCACCATCGATTAAAAGACACGCTGTTTTGTTGATTCTGACAAATTCTAGAGCGTTCATGGCACCTTCTGGTTTATCCATCTTAGTTATGGTATGGACATATTGACCCCTGGAGATCAATCTTGCACTGACTGAGACACAACGAGCTGTTTCGACTTTATCACCTGTCAACATCCAAATCTTGACACCAGCATTTCTCAATAATTCAATCGAAGACTTAACGTCTTTCTGTAACTTATCTTCAACACCCGTCAAACCTAACAATTCCAAATCACTTTCCAAATATTGTGAGATGACTCTTTGCATTTCAGAATCCCTATCCAACATTGCCGAAGAAGCCTTAGAATATTTATCCTTAAACGTATCGTATAATTTGGTACTTAATTTCTTTCTACCTATGACCAAAGTTCTCAACCCTTCTCTAGCCATGTTACCAGTTTCTTCATCCAACCAATCATTGCTTTGAACAATTCTACCCATCACAGTATCGGCACCCTTTTGTAAAAACCAAAGCTCATCCTTCTTAATATCTTGAACGACAATACCCATTCTCTTGGTGTCGGAGTTAAATGGAAACACTTGTAAAATATTGTAGCTCATGACCTGTCTAGTGGAATCATGCATTAAGGTGATACTATGACGATCACGTTTGAAAAGAGAAAGACCAACTTGCTCTGTGAATTTCACAATGGCAACTTCATCTGGAGATGCTGCTTGATACGTAATCTCACCATCTTCAATTGTTGGTGTAACATTATGACAGATAGCCAAAGTCGTAACTAAATCACGAACACGATTCCCTAAATCTCTTTTGTTATGTGAGTTACTCTTGGAGTCAATATTCTTAACATGATCCGTCACAATATCCATGGTATCAGAGGCATAAGAAACGGTACCGAGATGTAACTTCTTCAATTCCATATCATTTTGGGTCAAAGTACCAGTTTTATCAGATAATAAGTATTCAATTCTACCTAAATCTTCTGGAATAGTACTTGTTCTAACGATGGTATCTTCAATATCTTTGTCATGTTCAATCTGATAGGCATATACCGATTTTGCCAAATCTAAGTTGACTCTCAAAGAAACTGGAATAATAGTGGAAAACAAAATCAAGAATCTCATGACATCAATGTACCAAGTAGAAGAGAAACCATGGATAGCAACTAAGCCAAAAGATAAAACAAACACACACACACATAAGATCTTGGAAATTCTGTTAATCTCAAGCTCTAAAAGACCCGTCTTAACACCTGACTTGGTGGTATTCATAGCTTGTCTTGTATCACTACCAGTGTAAACAATACAACCGATAGCAGTACCAGAAGCCAAAACAGTGTTGGCCCACATTGTATTATCAATTGTAAGACCTGTTGAGTGTCCATCATAGTTCAACTTACCCAAAAAGGAGTGGATGGATTTGGTAGGTGCTGTCACGGTAACAAGAATACTCTTCAATTCATCAAGAGCCAAGTTTTGAGTTAATGGAGAAGCAATTCTTAACTTCCAATCGGTTTCACCATCCAATTGATCCGTCTTAATGAATGATTCTCCTGTAGTCTCACTTGATTGCAAAAGAACCATGTCAGCCGGTATTCTTTGATCTTTGCAGATCTTAACCAAATCACCAACAGATAATGACTTACTTGGAACTGGTTTTGTATGTCCAATGACTTCAAACATCTCATTATTAGCCTCTGAGTCACGTCTTCTTCTCTGTATATCATCGATAGCTTCTTTACTCATAGTGACAGTGAGCACAAAAGCCAATGGGACAATGTATGACGAGAGATAGCCAATTCTTAAAGATGGTACAGCCTGGGACAAGGCAACCACTAAGAAATAAAGGTTGAAGAAGAACTTAAACTGTTCGTATAGGATGATTGGAATGAATGTGATTGGGTTGTACTTTGCGTTGGAAACCGCATTGGATGGATATGTGTTATTGGGTATCCCTGGATAGATGTTTCTTTCAACGTTTTTCTCAGTCAGCCTTACGATTTTATTTCTATTTGGGTTTAAGGCGTTAAGGCATTGATCCCAGAACTTGTTCAATGGGGTAGTTTCAGTAGCACTCCTGAGAGGCTCATCATTGATAGTTGATTCGTTGGTGTTAACCAATGGGGTACGATCTTCAGCATTAGAAAGGAGGTCCTCAAAGGAATCCTTATGTGAACCGTTGTTGGTGTGGTTGGACATATTCTGTAACGGAATATTAAAATTGCTGTTGACAGTACTGCTATTCCTGCTTCTATAATCACTTGAGAAACGATTATCTTGTAGAGTTTGTAAAGCTGCTTCTAAAGAATCATCAAATTGTTGATCAAATGATGACGTGCTTGGTTGTCTTTTTTTGTTAAATTCAGAATTAGAAAGAGCCATTTATCAATTATGCTGTGTCTATTGATGCCTTATATCTGTAATCTCCATAACAGGATTAACGATACTGATGAGTTGACAGTTGATAAAGTTCAAATGTAAGAAATACTGATGAGTGGTCACCTTTGATATTTGTATCGTTGTTTTTATCGTCAGCCGCTAGAGATTAATTTAATATCGATAAACGGAGAATGCTTTAACTTATCAAAGACGTGACTCGAGATGGTGAAGCTGATAAGTAACGACAAAGAGGATTGATTTATCAGATTGATGATTCGAAGATATTGTGGCTTTGTATCCTACGAATTTCCTGTGAATTTTTACAAATCAAATCTGTTGAATTCACATCCTGTGGCAACATACTAGATCACTACAGAATTTGAAAGGACAGCTGTCAGCGCCAAACATATCTGCGCGACCCATTAATCACGTGATAAAAGAAAATTTTTGTTAAACTGTCTAAAAGCAAGACATAGGTTTCAGTTAAGTGTGGTTTTGATCATAAAAAAAAAGACTACAGGAGATCATACACTGTTCAAACAAAGTAGAATATAATATTATTCTACACCTTTATCTGAGAACGAGAGTTTGAGATTTTACGGTGAAAGTTCTTCGTAGTTCATATCACATAAAATATTTTATTAAAACATGATAATATGAATAGATAACAGACAAAAACAACCTCCAAAATGCAAAATTAAACTTAAATGTTCCAAAATATTATTTATTTAAATTATATCAGTAATTTAATAACTTATTTCTTAGACTTAGAAGCCTTCTTTTCCTTTTCGGCTTGTTCCTTTAAGACACGCTTGACGATCTTTTGTTCTTCAATCAAGAAAGCTCTGACAACTCTTTCCTTGACACAGTTGGCACATCTGGAACCACCGTAAGCTCTGGAAACGGTCTTGTGGGTCTTAGAGACTTGAGCGTATTCTCTTGGTCTTAAAGAAGAGACACCTGGTAAAGCAATACCACAGTCACCACACTTTGGTCTGGTACCGATCTTCTTAACGTGTTGAGCACGTAAGACACCACCTGGGGTCTTGACGACCTTAATCTTGTTGGATCTGGTGTTGTCTAGTTCAATATTGTTAGTATTAAGAATTCATAAAGACTTCTCTCTGTATTTGAAAATGGGCCCATAATTAAAAGTTCACACCGTTCCAAGTTCTTGCTCTTCTGCAAAAAGGTTCAAATTCCAATAAATATAACGTTGGTGTATGAATGTCTGCTTTGCCATGATCCTGTAATGATGATATTTGCTTTGAATCGTAAATAAGAAATAGTAACATTAACTACGATTACTAAAACTTGATCAAATGTAATCTTTTGAATCTTTTGGTTTTGCAAAATTCGTTGATATGGATGATGCCGTAGATCGGTATAACGTTATTGCAACATTATTATTTGTTGGTAGGGGAAATCTTGATATTTTGAACTTTGAAATAATGATAGATGGGGCAAAATAAATCATTTGTAGATTGTATTGAAAGGTGTTCCCTGATACTATAGACAGCCATTCCCATAAATTCATAATCTACATACATGGGTTTCTTCTTCTGTAGGTAACTCTGTCAGCCATTTTGATGTGTCGTTATATATAACCAAATTCTTGATATTACTAGGCTGTACATGCTGTGTATGTTGATATTGAAATATGGCGATATATTCAATTTTCGTTTTCGAATCCTGACATACTCTGTCCGTGAATCGAGTGAAAAAAAACTTGAAGAGTCCCGCGAGTATGTCCGAAATTGGAAGTGATGTTATGATGTTTTATGTTGCCCTTTTGAATATTAACTTTAGCACGTGACACTGGAGCCCTGAGCTTTGAAAAAGAAACTAGCAGATATAGATAGATGAGGTAGTGTTTGGGTGTTGATCTGTCAAAGTCTTCGGTAATATGATAAGCGTGTCCTGTAATGCACATGCTGGTTGAGGAAAGGTCCATTTTCTAATGTTTATTATTAACTACTATCCTTTTAACTATTATTACATATCCATGGAAAGATTTCGTATGTTTTATAAAACTGACAAAAGTTTAAATAAAGGTACCTATTATGACAAACAATCAATGTCTCTCATTTATTGTAGTTTAATGCGATACATATAACGACCATCAATTCATTAACACAATTAGCTAAAGATACACACCTAGTTGTCTAAAGCAATGGCTTCAACTTCTAAGGCAGCACCTAATGGTAAGGCCTTAACAGCAACACAAGATCTGGCTGGCTTGTGGGTGTTGAAGTACTTAGCGTAAACGACGTTGAATTCAGCAAAGTCATTGATATCAGTTAAGAAGACGTTGACTATGATGGTTGTTAGTATATGTTCATGGAATAAGAAACATTGATCTTTCGATTCACCGAATGAACAATTGAAAAAAAAAAAGATTGCTAACTTACTCTTAACAGCTCTGTCTAAACCAGAACCAGCTTCTTCCAAAATGGCCTTTAAGTTAGCAAAAACTTGCTCAGCTTGATCAGTGATAGAACCCTTGACGGCTTGACCTTCTGGAGTAAATGGAACTTGGCCAGAGACGTAAACGAAATCTGAAATTGATTAGGTTAGTATTCGAATTTAAAGATGATGAATATTCCACATATCTTTGTGAAATGGTTGATGTTAACTTACTGTTAGCCTTGATAGCTTGAGAGTAAGAGGCAGCGGCTGGTGGGGCGTTCTTAGTAGCCACCTGCGATGATCTTATTGTTAGTGATATTTCCTTCAAAACGTAGATAAAGTTAATGTGATATTATGACGATAGAATTGTCGTACCTGAGAATTCAATCAATCAATTAACGATAGACTTTATAATGACATACTGGAGTAATGGTAGATAAAGATCTGGAAGACATAGCTAAAGTGGATCTTAAAGTTGGTTGTCTAGCAATTCTGGCTAAAGTGTTAACAAAGGACATTGAATGAAGTTAAGATGAATCTTGGTAATTGTAAGAATCACTTTTTTCTAGTGGAACAAGTACATAAACTCTCCAATATCTTGATATGTAGAGATACCAACCGAAACTCCATATGTCGACCGATTTAACAGCCAACACAGCGGGCCGTTCCTAATTTGGCCCGTGGCGTTTATTGCCTGTTTTGGCTAAAAAAGAACCTGTGCGTACATGCAAGTCTAACCCTAAAAAAAAAAAAAAAACAGAAGACCTAAACTTTTTGACACATAAACGATTATTTTAAATTAATAAAGCGATTCAATTCGAAAAATACTATTGAACAGAAGAAATAACCCATTAATTTTTTTTTTTTTATTATTTTTATTATTATTTTCGATATAAAAGTTTTATGTATCATATCTTAAAACTTAAAAACAATGATGTAGAAAGTTTTGTAATTAATTACAAATTACACACAATCAGTATCAAAGAAACAGTAGTAGATCTTTTGATCCCCCCCAAATTAATGATATTTTTAAATGATTTACCGTATATAACAACATGTAGACTAAGGTCCATTTTTCTTTTCACAATTCTTCCTTTTAAGATTTTTTTCCATCCGTTCAGGGCACCTTATAAACTTTGGGGTTGTTTTTTATTCTCACTCGAAGTGGTTAAACGAGTTTTTTTTTTCGATGGAAAGATTTAGTATCATCATTAATAGATTTCGAACCAGTCATGAAAGATTGAGTGTTGGCAGTGCTTGTAATAAAAGGTTTTTTTTTTTTTTTAGTTCTTATTAAAGTGATTTAACCGTACTCGAGATTCAATCAAAACTTGTGAAAATATTTTCCTTTGTGGTGGCAATGGAACTTGAGGTAATGATTCAGTCCTTATATTTCTTATCAGTTGATTCCCTGAAGTAACCTCCTCTTGATTTAATCTTGAACTGTAAGATTTATTAGAAGAAGTTTGAGTTGTAAGCCGAGACTTATTGGTGTCTACTGGAACTGACTTATACCTACTGTTATGATGATACGATCTATTACGGTGTCTTGTTCCTTGTTCGTGAGTTAATGATCGAGTCTTTGAGCGATTTTGCGGTGATTTATCTTTGTTAACTTTGGATAAAGTAGTATCGTAATTCGAAGCCTGAAATGATATATCCTTTGAATCTAAAGCCTGCTTCAGATCAACTTCTTGGGAAAATTGATGACTTCTATTTCCATCTTGACCAACACTGGGTTTGCTAACAGACTCTGGAAATATTAAGCTTGTTGTTTTTGTATGTTCAACAATAGGTTGTAACTGTTCATGTTTCCTTCTTTTGTAATCAACCGTTCCTTGTGGTATCAGCTTGTCTCTCTCAATTGGTGAGATAACATTATTAGGGAATTTTGAGGAAGAATCTAAAGAAGGCAACGAGAAAGTCCTGCTTTCCTCAATAAGTTCACCAACTTTTAGATTCTCACTTGTAAAAATATTGTCTTCTTGAGTGTGTTGTGCTGTGATTGAAGTTTGATTATTTTGATAGAACTCACTTATTGGTTTTCTAACCCTAAATTCATCATAATCCATAGAGGTTCCTTCCTCAGAATATACAGTACAATAATCTTTTTCCACATCAATTATGAAGAAGACCAAGTCAAAATAATCATAAATGTTGTCTCTATGTAGAATGTAGCTATTTGTATCAATGCAATAATCTTGACCCTCAATAGGAAGAATTCGAAGGATGTGATCTGGAAAGAATGTTTCTATAGCTTCGATTAATTGAAAAATCTTATCAACATACTCATCTTGTCCTGAATGGGCAACCTTCAACACCTTATTTTTAAAGGAGCTAAAATCAAGATCATTATAAAGGCAAAACAAACCAACCAATAATCGCACCAGCTCATCAAGTTCAAACATTATTATGGTCTGTGTTTTGGAAAGAGCTTCAAACATCCTTCTTATAGCTCTGAGTTGATTTGTTTGAAGAACATCTTTGAACTTGGTCAAATGTTTGTCATATTCAGGAATCTCAAAATCGAATTCCAAAATATTCATATGTCTTTTCTGCATACTTGAAAATCCATTAACAAAATCGATCATTTTTTGGGTACGTCCTGTTTGAGGGATATTATAAAAAAATTGAAAGAAAACATTTGAATTGATCTTTTCTTCAGCCTTCATAGATGCTAAAAGTATTGATAGAAATGCAATATTCTCTGCCTTTTTCTCATCAAGAACTTCCATTTGATAATAACGGAACAAATAAATTAGTCCCATACACACTGTGCTGGGACTAAGCTTGAATTGAGCCCCTGAGTCAATTATTATACCTGTGAGCTTATGATATAGTTGTAATTCATAATCTCTATTGTATGTTCTTGTCGTTGGAGAGTTGAGGATTTCTTGGAGACTAAAAGTCCAGTGATCTTCACCCATGACATTATATAATATAGCAGTAATAATTATTTTATTTCTCTCTCTCTCTCTTTTGAAAGTGTTAATGAATCATATAGCCCTTGTACTTATAACAAATCATTTCTTTTATTTAAAAAAAAAAAAAAAGGATCATGGATCACGTGAATTTTTACCAATTTTAGTTCGAACCTTTGTTTGATCTTCTTTGTTTTTATATAAATAAAGAAAATTCAGCGCGCGGTTAAAAAAAAACCAAAAAAAAAAAAAAAATTGGGAAAAGACACATGTAA
>JADIOT010002620.1:8683-31602 GCA_018343995.1 Waltiozyma sp. UFMG-CM-Y6624
AAAATCCTCAGAAAGGTCCCTTGGCCCAGTTGGTTAAGGCGTCGTGCTAATAAAACTTGTAACGCGAAGATCAGCAGTTCGATCCTGCTAGGGACCAATTTAACTTTTTTGCCAAGTCCGAAAAGTTTATTTTAATTTTGAAATTAGATACAAATAAAGCCCTGATATTTTTTTTTTTTGAAAAAAGGTACCACAGAGGTAAAGCAATTTTCTAATACCATGTGATGTTGTAGATATTGGGTTTGAGGTTTGTGAATAATTAGTTTCTTGTTCTGAATTCGGTATTAGCTTATTAGAAATGTCTCAACGTGAGAGAGATGTTTGTCAATTAAGGTTTTTTCTAAGTAAGATCATTTAGTAGTTAGCTGTTAGTACCTTTTTTTGTTTTGTTGGTTTTTTTCTAGGTAATGTTTTTAAGATTGTTATTGGTTGGTCTTCATTGATATATATATATATATATATATATATATATTCATGTACTTCTTAATTTTAGTAAATATATATATTTTTTGTTTGTGATAGCCTACGACACAATGATTCAATTTTTAGAAATTCAACAGTAAATAGATTTAAAATTATTCAAAAGTTCAATAACAAAATCTAAGAATCTATATAAAACAAAGCAATAACCCCAATTAAACTAAATAAAGTGAAGTCCACAGAGAACCTAGAAGAATCAGCCTCTGCTATAAAGTCTCTTGCAAGCAAAGTCGTATGGCTTTCTTCTTCTAGCTCAAAATCTAAGTTAGCCATGTTGATAGAATCACAAGGAATTTGAGAAAATAAATTTGCAGGGATATTAGTGGAATTCTTGAACTTACTACTGGAAGTTGCTCTATTGAAGCACGTACTTTCAGCAAAAACTGTAGTATTTTTGAATGATAAGATACAATTAGTGCAAGCAGTAATGTTTGTATGGCAATCTGTTGAAGTCATTGGGAAAATTCTTGGTGAGCTCAAGGTGGTCGTTATTTGGTCATCCGTTAAAACTGATCTTAATGGATATGTTGTCTCAACAGGGACAGTTAAGGATGGTAAATTTTGGACAGCACTCAGTGTTAATGCGGTGGTGCTTGTAGTACTAACAGTTAATACAGACCTTGAGACCTGACTGGTAAACTCAGTGGTTAATGTTATTGTTGAATCATACCTGATGCTAGCTATTGAACCACCATCAACAAGTTTGAATAATTCTCGAACTTGCTTCTTATTGATTTGATCCTCAAACTGGATAAGCTCATAATTAATTCCATTATCATCAATCAAAATATATTCATATTCATCAAAATCATCTACTGTAAGGTCATCCTTAGAAACGTTTTTGTTAGATATTTTCTTTTTGGGAATTGGTGTAATTTGAACCTTGTCATTTCCTATTGATTTGGAATCTGATTCTGTTACAATTGTTATAGAACTACCATTTGAAAAAGTCAATAAGTAATTAGTTGCTAATTGTTCGAAATCCATTGTCATGGCTTCAATATGGAGTTTACCAGTAATCTTACCTTTGATATCAACTCCAAGAGAATCAAATTTGGAAAAAACACGTTCAACCTTTTCATCCAATTTTTTTTTACCTCTGTGTAATTTATTGGGAATTCTGGCAATTTTTCTAATAATAATCTTGGTGTGCCCTTCAATATTGGCCAAAGTATCCAAAGCTCCTTCAATGACTGATTCTATGCTATCAATTCTCTCCTCAAACCCAACATTAGAGATTTGTGTGACTCTTGGTAGTCTTGGTGTCACTGGTGGAGATGGAAAAATTGGTAAGACAGAAGGTATTGGTAGAAATGAAGGTACGGGCTGTCTTGGAGGTACTGGTGGCAATGAAGGTACTGGTTGTCTTGGAGGTATTGGTAGCATGGGTGGATTTGGTTGAATTGAAGGCATTAATGGTAATGGCGGTAATAATGGGGGCAATGGAGGTAAGAGTGGCAAAGGTGGCAATGGAGGTAAGAGTGGTAAAGGTGGTAAAGGTGGTTCAGCAGCAATTAAAAAGTCCTCTGCAATGTACGTATGATTTTTCTGGTAATTGGAAATATCTGTGATCTTATTATTATGACCTTTGGCATGTGACACTAATGTAGTGACACCTAGAATAAATATAATTGATATCTTCATAGTATTTCACTTTTAAGTAACTATAATTTACTTGTATGTCAAATAAAGCTATGATTTAATTTGGATTGAAATGATTAGAGTTAAGGCGGATATTTGCTCCTTATTTATAGATTAGGGAGAGTTCAAGTTAAAAGGTAAAGTAAACACATTCAGATATATTCTCATAATTTAAATTATTGGAATTACAGTGAATAATTCATAATATATCCTTTGTTTTTATCACTTTATGAGAAGTTTTATACATAATAAAGTCTTTAACATGTTCCACATGAGATCTCATCTATCTCATTTAAAAAAACATAGGCACTATATTATGCGAATGGTTACCCGGGTTTGTTTATGTCATAAATGATCACGTGATGATAGGGGTAATTCAAGTTTTATAATGGAAAAAAAAATGTGGTTCTATTTGGGAATCCAATTTTATATAAGGGGTTCAGTTTCTATAAGCTAGCAATTATATGACGAATAATAATAATAAAGTTCAGGCACTTTATAAATAAAAGATAACATATATCGACTAAATGGGGTCTGTTATAGAGCATAGCTTCGTGTAATGATAAAATATTTATAGTACTAATATTAACCCACACTTATTAAAACCAGACAAAGTATAAACATAGAACTGATATGTAGACCTCTTTCCGATATGAGATCAAAAATGGATTAAAAAGGTGAGAGATCAACCAACATGAGACTTGAAAACAGAGAATCCGCTACACAAACGTTAATTATAATAGTATCACAGGACATTATTATTTCTCTCATATCAACAAATAGGACTCAAAAAAAGACAAATATTAGAATTGCTTTAGGTCCCCCAGTCATAGAAATAATAATAAAAAGAAAACATCGTAAAACCAGCTTACCATATTCTTGAGCCTCACAGACCTATGGGATTGGGTCATAGACGTTTATAAATCATTTTTAGAATCCACGGGAGTTATTAAAGTTCAAATACAGTACCTTTCATACCACCAAACGTGTTTTCACTTGAGTATAAAACATATAGAAATCCATCTTCATCCTTGTGTTCATTGTAAATGGAGCTCACTGATGTTGCTGTAGGTGGTAAGATATCGTTGACGAAAATAAAAATAGCCTTCTCAGGTGGTAAGTTTATTCTTTTTCTAATGACATAAACAAATTGACCAATAGTAAGATCGTATGGCACTAAGTATTTTTTCTTGTCTATTTCCGGTAAATTGGACTTTTCTGCACGTTCACAGATAATTGGAATACGATTGGCGAATCTTGAAAGAATTTTTTCAGCTTCAGCTTTTCTTTTCTCTATAGTTAATATCAGTCGTTAGTAATCTAGAGTTCATAACAAAAGCAATTGCTAGATAAAACTTACCGAAAGGATGTTCGTCTTTGAATTGAAATCTCATTATTTTGTATTGAATCTAAATGTGTATGCTAGATAGCTTTGTGTGTTATAGTTGTTGTTTTTTTGTTAAAGCTGAATAAATCATGTTAGTAATTGTATATGTATCAAGATCGTTTTTGTTGTATGAAAATGTTAGACTTTGCCCCCTTCTTTCATAAGATATTGACGGATAGACACTTGGGCAGTATATTAAAAACCACATTTCTCACTAACAAATAAAAGATTACATTTAAATAGAACATACAATTAAAGATTGAAGTTTCAGTATATGGGGGGGGTTTAATTACATCCTCAAAGAAGCCTTACAAGGGATTCAAATGGAGTTGCCTTCAATTTGTGTTTTTTTCTTAGTAGGAGACTGGAGCAGACGTTGCAGATAACGCGGAGGGCAAACACAATCTGCAAATCACTCAGACGCGAAAAATACTTAAATGAGGAAATTAAAGTAGGGTAAAGTTTTTGTCACAATCGAACTCAACTGGACGTATTCTTAAATTAAAATCTAATGGAAAAAACAAACACACACACACACACATAAATAACTATTAATATAGCTGATATGATATATCGTTAATAAATTGAAAAAGGAATAATTATTTTTCCTTAATCCGTGATTGGTATGTCAATAAGACTAATAATACTTGCAAGTTTTAACTGTTAGCGAGGCCATTTGCCACTCCAAGCATTGTAAACAATACACATTTTATCTTCATGTCGACAGAGGCAATAGGTATGGCTCCTTTTTCTTCTTTTTTTTTGTTGACAATATTTCATAACAACTATTGAATTGTATATGTATACGTTACACACGTTAGCTAGTCGCTAGCGGCTAGAGGAAACATTCCACGTATCCATATCTCAGACTCATATATATTGAGATAATTGACTAGTAATTAATACCCAATATTTTATCTCCAAAGTACCACCAATTATTTCCCCAAAGTTCATATAACATATACATGATACCGGCGGAGATAAACGGATTAACCTCTGACGGCATTATGTAATAAAAACGAAGGGGGGAATTTTGCTGTGGTGGCCTTGAAAATTCGCGGGTTTTATTATCAGCGGCCACTGAACAGCCGTCAACCGCGTCGAATGTAGTGAACGACGAGTTAGTGAAAAAAAACTGATGGACAAACGAATTGAAGATATGTATGCTAGATATAATTATCATTGGAATTTATGTATTTTTTTTTGATAACAAATTTCTATTTGTCAGTTACTTTACTTCTTAGTTAGAGTCTTCTTTTAATTCTCATTTGTTTTAGGGGTTTTTCTTGTTCACAGGATTGAATATCGAAGACTACAAAGAGAACAACTAGTTTTTTTTTTATCTCCCAAATATTCCAAAGAACTTAAGATACACACACAGATATATAAATCATGAGTTGTATGTATCAGCACAAACTCAATATTTTCCTTTGATGCATATACTAACAGAAGAAACATCAGTCCATCTCATTGACATTGCCAAACCATTTGCCTCTCTTCTTCCAGAAGTCGAAGCCCCATTCACTCAATTAAACTTCGATGAAAAGGTCGTCTACACAATTGCTTCAGGTGTTATCTACATCTTGGCTCAATTACCATTAGTTGGTGTATCCCAATCCACTGTTGCTGCTTCTGCCGATCCACTCTATTGGTTACGTCCAATCTTTGGTGCTGAGAGAGGCACTTTATTGGAATTTGGTGTTTTTCCAATTATTTCCACTGGTTTGATCTTACAATTATTAGCTAGTTTAAGATTGATCAAGGTCAACTTCACTGTCAGAGCTGAAAGAGAATTGTTCCAAAACTTACAAAAGATTATTTCAATTTTCCAATACTTTGTCTTGACAAACATGTTTTTGATCTCTGGTTACTTTGGTACCGGTTTATCAGTCGCTCAAATTGTCATTATTAACGTTCAAATTGTTCTTGCTGGTGGATTCTTCACTTTAATCGCTGAAGTTATTGACAAGGGTTACGGTTTTGGTTCTGGTGCTTTGACTTTTTCTACCGTTAATGTTGCCACCAACTTTGTCGCTGATGTTATTGGTATCAACTCTATTGAGACTTCCCCAGCTGTCTTCGAAAAGCAAGGTGCCTTAGTTAACTTATTAAGTGGCTTAGGTTCCAAGGGAATCTTCACTGCCATCTGGGAATCTTTCACTAGAACCCACTTGCCAAACTTGATCAATGCCTTGATATGTGTTGCTGTTGTCTTAGCTGCAGTCTACTTGCAAAACTTGAGATACGAATTGTCCATCAGATCTAACAAGGCCAGAGGTGTTGCCTCCCAATACCCAATCAAGTTATTGTACACTGGTGCTTTACCATTGATCTTTTCCTTTGTTTTATTATTCTACATTAACGTCATTGGCTACTTTACTATTGTTGGTATCTTTAACAACGACCCAGAACAATTAGCTGTCAAGATCTTAGGTCATTACAGTGCCAACGGTTCTAACTACGCCATTGACAACTTGTCCTTATTTGGCTTGTTTGCCCCATCTTCTTCTTTCATTGGCTCTTTGTTGTCTCCAATCAGAACCATTGTTTTCTCCACCATCATTGTCTTCGCTTCTGTTAAGTTTGCTCAAGTTTGGTCGGTCACTCAGGGTTCTGGTCCAAGAGACATTGCAGCCCAATTTAAGGAACAAGGTGTCACTATTTATGGTGTCAGAGATGTCAGTGCTTCCAAGTACTTAAGTGGTCAAATCCCAACCGCTGCTGTCACTGGTGCCTTATGTCTTGCTGGTTTAGCTATTGGTGGTGAATTCTTGGGTACCAACGGTAGAGCTTCTGCTGTCGTTGCTGCTGTCGGTGTTGCTTTCTCCTTCTTAGAAATCATTGCCAGTGACTATCAACAAAGTGGTGGCTCTCAAAACTTTGGGCAGATCCTTGGTGGTTTCTAAGAACTCTTTATTTGATTGATTTGTCCATTCCCTTGTTTTAACTATCCATTAATTAATATCGGTCTCTTGTTCAAGTTGCTGATGAGCCGTCTTCGTGTATTATAGTTCGAAAAATTCAAAGATGATTTGCACTCCACTGTGTGGGTCAAAAGAATGCTTATATTCTATAGGATTATGTATAAATCATATATCTATATATATATGTATATATTTAACATAGTTCTTCTCTTATTCATGATGCAAAATTATTCAGTTTTTATGAGTGTATAATATTATTAGAACAGGCAATTAGGTGAAAAAAAAATCCATGAACAACCGAACACCAATATCATATTTTTTTTTTAAACATATATATTTTTTTTTAATTTGAAAATTAGATTTCACTATCTTAATTAATGGTATGTTTTAACATAGTTCTCACACCAAATAAATTACAAAAAATGGATGCTCTAGGCAATGATATTATAGATCCAGTTGATTCCCAGATCGACTATGATACTGCTATCGAATATTGGTCTTCAACACCAGCCACAGTCAATGGTGTTCTTGGTGGGTTTGGTGAACAAACCTCTGTGCCAAAGGCAGATGTGATGGGTTCTTTGACATTTCTTAGAAGGTTGAAGCCACGCATGCCATTAGCTGAGGGTCAAATCAAACACGTTGTTGACATTGGTGCTGGTATTGGGAGAGTCACGAGAGATATGTTGCATAAGGTTGCTGATAAGATCGATTTAGTTGAACCTGTTAAACCTTTTGTTGATCAAATGTACGTTGAATTGAAGCCTTTGATAGAGCAAGGTAAGATTGGAACTATTTATGACATTGGTGCTCAAGACTGGAACCCTGCTGCCGGAACATATTGGTGTATTTGGTGTCAATGGTGTGTTGGTCAATTACCAGATGATGAATTCGTCAAGTTTTTGATTAGGTGTAAAGCTGCATTACAAGAAAATGGTACAATTGTTGTCAAGGAAAACAACTCTTATGACGAGGATGTCTTTGATGAAGCTGATAGTTCGGTTACTAGATCTAATGCTTCTTTCCAAAAGCTTTTCAGAAAGGCTGGCTTGAAGTTGATTGCTGTTGAACTACAAAGAGGCTTACCAAAGGAATTATATCCTGTTAGAATGTACGCTTTGAAAGCCGAGTAAACTAGTATGTCGTACTTTGGATAGAAGAAGTTTGATCTTCAGGTTATGGAATTACTGTATATTATTGAATGAAAAAAAAAAAATTAGCATCTGTTATTGAAAGAGTAAATTTTTTTTAATGTGTTCTCAATTGTACGTAATAACTTGTTGTATTAGGCACTCTACATTCTCTGTAGAAGTTGGGGTAATTGATTACATAGACCAGTTCAAAATATAAATGAACAACCAACGTCTTTATATGAGACAAGATTACAAAAAAAAAAAAAGTTGGAAAAAATAAAGTCATATATTAGAGATCTAATGATAAAGAAAAAAAAAAATCAAAACTACCATAAAATTTCTGTTAGTACCTCTAAATCCATATAGATTTTTCAAATCAAATTAGCCCAAAGCCACAAGAATGAAAAGATTTAATCAAATTTATAATGATCAGATAGGAGCGAAAGACAATGGCTATTTTTCATCTACATTTCTAGTAATTCAGATGAACTATGCAAAAATTGTTTATCATCAGAGTATAACATTGATTGGATTCTTTGTCTTAAATGTGGCATTTGTTAAGTTTCATTCTATTGATTGTGAAAAAAAAAACATACTCTTTAAAGATTATCTTTCGTTTAATTTCATATCAAATTACTTTCATTTCATTCTTTATTAACTGATTTAAGTCTGAAATTTTTAAAATGTTTAAATTTTTTTGTAGTTAATAATACATGGAAAACTTGAAAGGAAAAGTCGCGAAATCCTAACTATAGGGCTACAATTTTTTTTTTTTTTTTTTTTTTTTTGAAAAATGAAAAATTGTGGCGTTTTCTTTTAGGGCGCGCGCGCGCAAAAAAATATTATCCATACATGAGATGCATTTTTTTTTTTTTTGGAATTGTGCGAAAAAATTGCAAACTTTTGAATCGCTTCGCAAATTCTCGGTATTCCACCTTTAATGGAGTCAGTCATTTCGATTCGGTCAAACATTTAGGGTTCAAGGCTTTAGCTAGGCAACGTTTACGCCGCGTGAGGCTTTCAGAAATTTCAATCCAAAATTATTTGAAAAATGATTTATCAAATCAAATTTTTAAAATTTAATCCCTGTCTTTTTTTTTTCTAGGTTCAATCCAATACTTTAGGTTATTCTCCAATCTCTTACTAGAATTTCTTATCAATTTATTCCCGATTGGGTGGTAATCAAAAATCCATCTGTAGGTGTAAGTAAAAAATGTAGCAGTTTGACATGAACATCCGTTTCTTCTATCGGGGAAAATAAGGATCTCTCTCTCTCTACCTGATTTCCGTCACCGAAGTTGCCGCTCCCTTAAGAGGTAAAATTTAAATCTTTAATCCATTGTTTGATATATATATCCCATTTGAGTTTTTGACTGTATCAATCATGCCTCCATCATATTGATAATATATAATTTTTATCATCCAAATAATTCATGAAGAATCTTCCCCCTGGTGAGCTAGGCCGGTAATAAAAAAACGGTGCCCGATGCTAAGATGCACAATCATGTACAAAGAAAAAAAAAAAAAGAAAAAAGTTTCCTAGCGCCACACTAATTTTCTTATATGAAATACTTTTTTTTTTTTTTTTTCAATCCTTACAAAAATTATTGTCGATTAGAAATTACCATTCCATAACTAATATATCCACTCAAATCTACACGTATCACTTTTTTTTTTTTGTTTTCAATCGCTGATTCAAACTCTTTCCCACTTGTACAAGCAATCATTAGGTGCTAACTCATCCCAATTTATTAATATTCATCTTCACAATGAGTTTCGAAAAGAAGGGTTATTCCCAAGAGGATGAGTTTGAAACCAGTTCTCAAGAATTTCAACAACCATTCCAAGGTTCTGCTTTCGAAAAGTTTGCTCATTCTTTCAAGAGACAACCAGTCCAAATTCCAGCTGGTGTTGATATTGATAGTATGGATATTCAAACACGTAACAATTACTTATTGTCCATCCAGCCAATTAAAAGAAATGCACTTAGTGCCAGACATATTCAATTCATTGCCATTGGCTCCACTATTGGTACTGGTTTATTTATTGGTCTTGGTTACTCCTTGGCTCAAGGTCCAGGTGCCACATTAATTGGTTTCTCTATTGTTGGTTTAGGTATTTATGCTGTTGTCCAAGCTGGTGCCGAAATGGTTGTTGCCTATCCTATTTCTGGTTCCTTTGCTTCCCATGTTTCTAGATTCGTTGACCCAGCTATAGGTTTCACTGTCTCCACAAATTATGCTTTATCTTGGTTAATTTCCTTTTCTTCTGAAATTATCGGTGCTTCTATGACTATTTCTTATTGGACCACTATCAATCCTGTTGCTTGGGTTGGTCCGATCTGGGTTTTTATTATAGGTTTGAATTTGCTTGGTACTAGAGCCTTTGGTGAATCCGAATTCTGGTTATCTATCATCAAAGTTGCTGCTATTTTTATCTTCATTGTCATTTCTATTGTTTTGATTTGTGGTGGTGGACCAGGTAACACAACTGGTTACATTGGTACCAAATATTGGAGGGACCCAGGTGCGTTTGTCAAGCCAATCTTGAAAGGTATTTGTTCCACTTTGATTTCTGCTGGTTTCTCCTTTGGTGGTACTGAATTATGTATCATTTCTGTCGAAGCTAATGGTAGGGCCATTTCAAGAGCTACTAAGTTGGTGTTTTGGAGAATCTTATTTTTCTACGTTGTTACTATCGTCGTTATTGGATGTTTAGTCCCATCCAATGACGAAAGATTATTAGGTGGACAAACCAGTGAAGATATCACTGCTTCTCCATTCGTTATTGCTTTAGCTAATACTGGTGGTAAATTTGGTGAAAGAGTCTCCCACTTCATGAACGCTGTCATCTTAGTTGCTGTTCTATCTGTTTGTAATTCATCTGTTTTTGCCTCTGCTAGAATTATTCAATCATTAGGTGCTACTGGACAACTTCCATCTATTTTTGGTTACATTGACAATGCAGGTAGACCATTGATGGGTATTGCCGTAGGTGGTGTTTTCGGATTATTATGTTTCGTTGTTGCCTCAGCTAACCAGAGTACCGTTTTCACATGGTTATTCTCATTGTGTTCTATTTCCTCTTTCTTTACGTGGTTCTCTATCTGTTTCGCTCATATTAGAATGAGATGGGCTTTCGCCAAGCAAGGTAGATCCCTTGATGAATTGCCTCATAAGGCTCAATTAGGTATCTGGGGTTCTTACATCGGTTGTGTTGTCTTTTCTTTGGTTATCATTGGTGAAATCTGGATTTCAGCTTGGCCATTAGGCGGTACTTCAACTGCTATCGGATTCTTCCAGAACTGTTTGTCCATTCCATTGATGATTGTAGTCTTCATTGCCTATAGAATTTTCTTTGGCTTAATCGGTAAGAAACCATGGATCTCTTTAGCCGATGTTGACCTAGACACTGGTAGAAGATATCCAGATATCGACATTTTGAAGCAAGAACAAGCTGAAGAAAAACGTATCTACCAACAAAGATCAATGTTCTACAAGGTCTACAGATTTTTCTGCTAGATTTTAGTATTAATTACAGACCTTTTCTGTATTGCATGTATTTTTTTTTTGTATAATAGGTTCAATGTCATTATGATTTAATATGTTAAAAATTAGCTATTTTTGTAGAAGACGTATTTTTGTGTTTTTTTTTGTGTTTTTTTTTTTGTTTTTTTTTTTTTTTACCGAAATTGGCAACTTATGGAATCAGCCCATTTCTGAATATATGGTACACCCAACTGTTTCTTTTTGATGCATTGTTATCTCAGAAAGTTCCTCGTTTAGAACGCGATGAAGAGATTAAAAACTCTAAACGAATTAAACGAGGCCATTACGTTCTTTCTTTTTTCGCGATTCTTACAAATAGAGATATGTAGAGCAGAACAGTTGGGAATTTTCAAAGAAAGAAGAAACAAAGATTTTATATATATATATTTATATATATTTATAAGGCTAATTATTGGTATTTTTTTTTTGTGTACCTTAAGTCCTTTTGAACTCATCACGTATTCATTCATTTCAACATGAGGTATGTACCCCTCCTGACAAGATCTGAGGCTTTCAGCCTTCTTCAGCTCTGTGTTATATTGGTTTGATTTCTGGTCTGCCTTAAACATCACACCATTTTTCTTAAAGCTATTAATAAAGCTTTCCCCCAGAATTGAGTCAAATACTAACAAGAATATCTTTAAATATAGTAACGTTCTTCTTAATATTCCAGTTGCGATTTCTCAGAATTCAACCTTTGTTGAAAACTTTCAACAATTGTCTGCTGCTCCAGAATTATCTTTAAACTTCATCGAAAAGTTATGGGCTTCCTATTACTTATACATCAACAACGATATCTTTGCCACTGGTTTGTTGTTCTTTTCTTTGCATGAACTTATGTACTTTGGTAGATGTTTACCATGGTATATCATTGATTGCATTCCATATTTCAGAAAATATAAGATCCAAGCCACCAAGATCCCATCCAACAGAGAACAATGGGAATGTTTGAAATCTGTCTTGATTTCCCATTTCTTAGTTGAAGCCTTCCCAATCTGGTTCTTCCATCCAGTCTGTAACATGATTGGTATCTCCTACCAAGCTCCATTCCCATCTTTTGCTAAGATGGCTTTCCATGTGTCTTTGTTCTTCGTTTTGGAAGATTTCTGGCATTATGCCCTCCATAGAGGTTTACATTACGGTGTCTTTTACAAGTACATTCATAAGCAACATCATCGTTACGCTGCTCCATTCGGTTTAGCTGCTGAATACGCTCACCCAATTGAAGTTATGTTATTGGGTTTCGGTACTGTTGGTATTCCAATCACCTGGGTTTATTTCACCCGTGATTTACATCTATTTACTATCTGTATTTGGATTACTTTGAGATTATTTCAAGCTGTTGATGCTCACTCTGGTTATGAATTCCCATGGTCTTTACACCATTTCCTACCATTCTGGGCTGGTGCCGAACATCACGATTTACACCATCACTACTTCATTGGTAACTATGCTTCCTCCTTTAGATGGTGGGATTTCTCTTTAGACACCGAAGCTGGTCCTGATGCTAAGTTAGAAAGAGAGGAAAGAATGAGATCCAAGGCTGAAGAAAAAAAGTTGAGATAGACTTTTTTTTTTGACCTCCCCTTTTCTGAATTATTCTTCACTTCTTTTCACGATTCATTATCGTTTTTTCATAAATATTCTCATCAAAATCAAATCGTTACTGTTTTGTTTACTTTTATAGGTGATATTATAGTTATTTTGACTTTCGATTTTTTCATTGATTTAGTTATAAATATAAAATATCTTTAAAGTTAGTATCCTCTCTGCTAGTTTTCTCCTAATTGTTTTTTTTTTTTTTATGCAATATATTTTTGATAATACGTAAAATTCTGTATATAGTTTTGGATTAACATACCTTTTAAAACACAAACTCAGATCTACGCATTAAAACTAAAGCCGTATGTGTGTGGTAAGTTCTTTGAGTCTGGGCTCTTGGCTACCTCTAATAATCCTTAATTTAATATATGTGTTAGTTTCTTCAGCGAAATTGGACCACATACCGTTGGCTAAATTTAGGAGAGCTAGGTGTTCGAAAAAAAAAAAAAAAAGCGTACATGGTAGTGGGGGCCCACTGGCCAGCTTATCTCTTAAATGCAAAATTTCGAGATAACAAACAACAAGGTACTTATCTAACAATATAAAAACCAGTTGATTTTACTCAATTTTTTTTTTAAAAAAAGGAGCTAAGTATCTGTTACACTAAAACCGTCTCATACTAAAACTTAAAACTAGAATTTTTTTTCATGTCCAGCAACAGCAAAGATTTCTCAAAAGTCGCCTTTATTACAGGTACAAACTCGGGAATTGGTAAATCATTAGTGAAAGAGTTTAATTCTCGTAAAGTTAAGGTATATGCCAGTGATTTCCAATTCTCTAAAGAGACTCTTGAAGAGTTCCAAGCATTAGATAATGTCTATACTGATATTGTTGATGTGAAGAACTTGGATCATATCATTGCAATCCGTAATAAGATTGCTAAGGCTGAAGGTAAAGTTGATTATCTCTATTTGAATGCTGGTATCATTTCTGCTGCTCATGCTACAGATATTACCGATGAGCAGATGATGAACATTTATGAGATCAATCTTTTTTCTATAATGAAAACCGTTAGAGAATTTGTCAGGTTGGTTATCAATGCTAAGGGAACCATTATTTTCTCTGGTTCTATTACTAAGTTCATACCTCTTCACTCTAACTCTCTGTACGTGTCAACTAAAGCAGCCTTGGATGCTTATGCCCATACATTACAAATGGAATTAAGGGGTTATGATGTAAGAGTTTTGAACGTCTTAGGCGGTTATATTAAGACTCCAATTTTTACTACTCAAGTCTCCACTGTTCCTGAAAATTCTATCTACAACTTCCCAGAATACACTGAAATTTATGCTAAACGTGGAGATAATATTGCTAAGAATGCCAAGGGTTCAATGGAAACAGATGTCTTCGCTAAACGTGTTTTGGATCAAATTGAAGTCGCTGGCTTGAATCAAGTCAATATTTTTGAAGGTGGTAGTGCTTCTTACTTGTACTACGCTGCAAGATACCTGAGTACAGGTTTTTTATTCGATAGGATGTTGAACGTCTTTGGCTTAAAACTCGATTACAGAAAACATTTAGAAGACGATAAGATTGATATTAAACAATACTTGTAAATTTAGCGAAAAGAATTAAGAAAAAAAAGAAGACAAATAAAAAAAGATTGGATACTCAAAGTTTGAAGTTCTAGTTACTAATAGGATTGTGTGATGTTGCAATTTACAACCTGTGTAACAATTTACTCGAGATTCGGTTAGTGCGGAACACTGAATTATTTTTTTAATGTTGAGAATTAGTATTTAATTATTTAAAAATAGAATAGGAGAGATCCTTCTGATCTATACTTGACTGTAGTTAGAACGAAATCTTTAGATTCATCATGCCATTACATCATAGATATTTTTTTTTAAAAAAAAAAAACAAAATTTTAAATTCTTAATTGAAAATCCATCTAGCACTTTCTGGGACCATCCAACTTTCCTCGCGCACGTGATAGAACATTCTAGCATTTGCTCTATTGTTCCAACAAACTCGGTTACCCCGGATTGTTCGGGTGAATCCTCCTAAGATTAATTCTAGAAAATTCTAATCGGGCGATTTTGACACCTTTCAGAATATAGTGGAAAATTCATATGGTTTGACATATTCAGCAATATTAAACTATAAAAGGATTAGATTTGCCACTTCCTAGACCATCATTTTCCTTCCTGAATTAAATTAATTTTTCTTTATTATATCTACACAAGACTTCAATAGTTTATTTTTTTCTAAGCTAAAAGTTACAAATTATTACATTTTTCATTTCATACACTCACAAACAAATTACACAATGTCCAAGGCTATCGGTATTGATTTAGGTACAACATACTCCTGTGTTGCCCACTACACAAATGACACAGTGGAAATTATTGCTAATGACCAAGGTAACAGAACAACACCATCATACGTTGCCTTCACAGACACAGAAAGATTGATTGGTGATGCCGCTAAGAACCAAGCTGCTATGAATCCAGCCAATACTGTCTTTGACGCCAAGAGATTGATTGGTAGAAAGTTTGATGATCCAGAAGTCGTTAAGGATGCTAAGCATTTCCCTTTCAAGATTGTTAATAAGGAAGGTAAGCCAAATATCCAAGTCGAATTCAAGGGTGAGAGTAAGACCTTCACACCTGAAGAAATCTCCTCTATGATTTTGACTAAGATGAAGGAGACTGCTGAAGCTTATCTTGGTTCTACCGTCAAGGACGCTGTTATCACCGTTCCAGCTTACTTTCAACGACTCTCAAAGACAAGCCACAAAGGATGCTGGTTTGATTTCTGGATTGAACGTCTTAAGAATTATCAACGAACCTACTGCTGCTGCCATTGCCTACGGGTTAGACAAGAAGGGTAAGGAAGAACACAATGTCCTTATTTTCGATTTAGGTGGTGGTACTTTCGATGTTTCTTTATTATCCATTGATGATGGTGTTTTCGAAGTCAAGGCTACTGCTGGTGACACTCACTTAGGTGGTGAAGATTTTGATAACAAGTTGGTTGACCACTTAGCCAATGAATTCAAGAGAAAGAACAAGAAGGACTTGACAGGTAACCAAAGATCATTAAGAAGATTGAGAACTGCCGCTGAAAGAGCCAAGAGAACTTTATCATCTTCTGCACAGGCCTCCATTGAAGTCGACTCCTTATTCGAAGGTATTGATTTCTACACTTCCATCACCAGAGCCAGATTTGAAGAATTATGTGCTGATTTATTCAGATCTACTTTAGAACCAGTTGAAAGAGTCTTAAGAGATTCTAAGATTGACAAGTCCCAAGTTGATGAAATCGTTTTAGTTGGTGGTTCTACCAGAATTCCAAAGGTTCAAAAGTTAGTCTCTGAGTTCTTTGGTGGTAAGGAACCAAACAAGTCTATCAACCCAGATGAAGCTGTCGCCTACGGTGCTGCTGTTCAGGCTGCTATTATCACTGGTGATACCTCAAACACTAAGACCCAAGACATATTGTTATTAGATGTTGCTCCTCTATCCTTAGGTATTGAAACTGCTGGTGGTATCATGACCAAGTTGATTCCAAGAAACTCCACTATCCCAACCAAGAAATCCGAAACCTTTTCCACTTACGCTGACAACCAACCAGGTGTCTTGATCCAAGTGTTTGAAGGTGAAAGAGCTAAGACTAAGGATAACAACATTTTGGGTAAATTTGAGTTATCCGGTATTCCACCAGCTCCAAGAGGTGTTCCACAAATTGAAGTTACTTTTGATATTGATGCCAATGGTATCTTGAACGTCTCTGCCCTTGAAAAGGGTACAGGTAAGTCCAGTAAAATCACCATTACCAATGACAAGGGTAGATTATCCAAGGATGATATTGAAAGAATGGTTTCTGAAGCTGAAAAGTTCAAGGCCGAAGATGATGCTGAAGCTGAACGTATCACTTCCAAGAACGGTGTTGAATCTTACGCTTACCAATTGAAGAACACTATTTCCGAAGCTGCTTTCAAAGAAAAGGTTGGTGAAGAAGATCATGCTACATTATCTAAGGCCATTGATGAAACTATCTCTTGGTTAGATGATTCTCACGCTGCTTCCACTGAGGAATACAAGGACAAGCAAAAGGAATTAGAAGGTATTGCCAACCCAATCATGACTAAGTTCTACCAAGCTGGTGGTGCTCCTGCTGGTGGTGCCGCTCCAGGTGGCTTCCCAGGTGGTGCTGCTCCAGGTGCTGGTGGTGACTCCGGTCCAACTGTTGAAGAAGTTGATTAATTATTTTCAATTCCCTAGTTCCATATAAGTTCTAGTTTTTATTTATTTGGTTTAAAGAGCTGCTGAAGTTCATGGTTTTTATACATAGTTTGGTTTTTATAAATATAATTTATAAATATTTATTATTGCTTATCTTAATAATTCGAAAAAATTTATATAACTATGTAGGGTTTTCATACCAACCAACCACTTTAAAAACACTCGACAAGTTTTTTTATTGTTTGTTAACTGTTTTTTTTTTTGTTTTTTTTTTGTGTTATCCTCTAAAAGAAAATAATAATCTTCTGGAAACATAATTGACTATTGATCAGCCTATTTTCTTGAAATCACAATTTCAAAATATTGTTTAAAACGCAGTCGCTTGGGAATAAAAGTTAATACACTAAACAAACTTTTAGCTTATTGTGATGATGTCTTATCCACAATTATACCCTGTATATAGTAGTAATCATTAGTTGTAAATTGTAATCTGTAAGTGGGAAAGCTTATAATTTGGTTATGCAAAAAGCCATAATTTTTGTTTCTTAAGGATATCATGAGTCTTGATAATAGTATCTGGTATCTTTAGCCTAAAATGATGAAGTGAGTTTTACTTTGTTAATTCGAGTTTTAAAGCAACCACTTATGAAATCTTTAATTTTATTAAGTCCAGGTATCTGTCATTTTATCATGGGTTTTATTATCTGCCAGTTGTATACGGGATAGGGGGGATATCTACCCACAAAAACTTCTAGATCTAGGCAAAATCACTCTGGGCGAGGCTGGAAAATGGTGACGACCATTTCGATAGTTTGGTTGAAATTTCTCAGGTCTACAGTAAGATCAAATTTTAAGCTAACAAAAAACAATTCACAAGCTTCATTTAATCATTTTACATTGAATCTGCCTTTGCTTAAAATTGTTTCTGATTTTTCCATTGAGTTATCTTGAATCAAATCATGTATAATTCAGGCTTTAACAGTGGCCAACAACAGCCACTGTATGGCCAACAGACTGGTTATAGTCAACAACAACAACCGATTTATCAACAGCAAACCGGGTATCAACAACAGCAACCATTAGGACCTCAAGCTACTGGCTACCAACAACAACAATACGCTGGTCAATTTCAACAACCATTGTATGGACAAGCTACTGGTTATGTTCAACCTTTACAATCTCAAGCCACTGGTTACGCCCCGCCACAACAAACCCAAACCCAAACCCAATCTTCTTCAACTCTTAAGATTCCAAACATCCGTCTCTCTTTCTTAACAGCTGAAACTCAACAGAAGTATGAGCAATTATTCCGTTCTTCAGTCCCATCCAACTCTCAAACCATTCCTGCTTCCAATGCTAGAGATATCTTATTACGTTCTGGTTTAGCCGCCCAGCAATTATCTCTCATTTGGGAACTTTCAGATTTGAACAAATCTGGGGAATTGTTGTTCCCTGAGTTCTGCCTTTCTTTATACTTGGTTGAATCGGCTTTACAAGGTAGAGAATTGAGAGTCTTACCATCTGTCAAGGGTGAAGTCGAAGGTTTTGTTGACGCCATCAATTTCAGTATTGGTGATACTGAATCAGATGCTAAGAGAAAAACTCCATTTGATGAGTTGATTGGCTCTGGTATTAGTTTTGGCCAACCTTCTCAACAGCAAGCTCCACAGAGTTTTGGATTTGGTGGTCAACCTGCTTTACAACCTCAGATGACTGGTTATTCTGCATTGCAACCACAACGTACTGGTTTCTCCCAGCCTTTAGTGTCACAATCCACTGGTTATTTACCCCAAACTTCCTTTGGAATCGGTGGTGGTAATAACTTTGCTATGCCTTTACAGTCACAGTCTACAGGTTTCAACCAAGGTCTGCCACCTTCAACTTCCTTTGGTTCTATGCCATTACAATCTCAAAACACAGGGTTCCAACCTTTACTACCTCAACAAACTGGTTATCAACCAAATTATCAACCTCCAGCCTTATTACAAGCTCAAAAGACCGGTGTTGGTAATAATACTTTATTCCAGTCGGCTTTGCTACGTCCACAAGCCACTGGGTTCCAAAACATGAACCAATATTCCAACAATTCCAATAATCAAGAATTTATTCATGACGGGGAAAGACAAAAGTTCTATAATATCTTTGCTCAATATGATGTTAAGAAATCAGGTAAGCTGGATGCTCAAACTTCTGCTGAAATTTTTAGAAAGTCTGGTTTGAACCGTTCTGAATTGGAAAAGGTTTGGAATTTGATCAATGAAGGTAATAGGCCATTCTTAACAAGAGAACAATTCGCTTTGGGTATGTGGTTAATCTACAAGAAATTAAATGGCAACGAATTACCTTTAAGATTACCAGATAGTTTGAAGCCAAGAAGTGAGGTCGTGTTGGATGAAGTTAAGGAAGGTTTGAAGGGTTTCGGTAATGTCAATGGTAGCGGTAACCGTTCTTCATTTGGCTCTGTATACTCCGATTCCAAGAAAAAGAATCAAGAGGAAATCTCCGAACAACCAAAGGATGTTGATGAATTGGCATACCTCAAGCAGCAATTGGCTGAATCTCAAACTAAGTTGAAAGCTTTGCAATTTGAAATTAACCAAGATAAAGAAGCTGAATCTCTGGAAACTCAGTCAAATATTCAAGCAATCGAACAATTGAAATCTCAGATCAAATCTCTTCCACCACAATCTCCCTCTTCTCATCGTTCTTTAGAATTAAAGACCAAGTTGAATGATCTAACTTCTACTCAAATTCCACAGTTGATTTCTGCCATCTTATCAACAGAATCTTCTATTGCAGATGCCAAGATTGAACTATTCAAGATTCAACATCCGTCTTCTATAGTAGGTACTGGTCCAAATGGTACTGTGACTGCCCAAGATATCCAGAAGGCCAAATCCAAAGCTTTGTTAAACCAAAGAATGGCTGCCTTGACAGGAAGGTCAAACTCTTCTAGCACTCCAGATTATGAAGCCGAGCAAGCTCAATATAATGCCTATGTTTCTCAAATGAGAGATCAAGAGAAGAAGGATAAGGAAATCGTATGGGATGTTGAACGTGGTATCAAGGATATTATGAAAGGTATCAATTTAGGTGATGCTGATAACAACAGTAGGAGTGAAGAAAATAAATGGGTTTATGGTGTTGGTGTTAGTGAAGAAGTTAGTCAATTTGTCAAGGAATTGAGAATGAGTAGTGCTCCTGCTTCTACCGCAGGGTCTAGTTACACTTCTTCTAGAGCTTCTCCTGTCCAACAAACACCTTTATACTCTCAACCATCTGCTCCATCTCAGCAAATCAGGAGTTCTGAACCTTCCAAATCTCCTGAAGACAGAGCTGCATTCTTGAAAGAACAAGCTCAGAAGAGAATGAAGGAAAGATTGGCTAAGTTTGGTATCAAAAGAGAATTCGGTCATAATAAACAAAGTTCCTCTCAATCTGTCGCTTCTGTTCCAACTGCACAAGCCGAATCGCCAGTTTCAACTCCTGTACAAGAAACAACAGCAAGTCTAACTCCAGTCCCACCTCAACCTGAGGTCAAGCAGCCAACTCCAGTTGTTGTGAAGGCACCAAAGCCAACTCCTCCACCAAAGCCAATATCCAGAATTACCTCAATCCACAGTCAACCATCTAAACAACAAAATGAGCAAATTGTTCAATCTGATGACGATGAAGATGAAGATGAAAAGGCTTTAAGAGCCCAGTTGGAAGCACTGAAGTTAAAGAAGCAAAAGGAGAAAGAGGAAAGAATGAGAAAGTTACGTGAGCAATTGGAACAAGAAGAAGATGAACAATCAACTTTCAAGCAAGAACCTGTCAAGACTTATGCTCCATCTACATCTGTCACCCCAGCATCAGCTGTAACATCCTCTTCTTCTTCTCAAATCGAAGAACCAGCAAAACGAGAACATCATGAATCTAATCCATTTGGCAGACCACCAACAGCTCAAGTTGCCAGTTCAACTCCTGTGGCAGTCTCTTCAAATAACCCATTTGGTAAGCCACCACAAGCCCAACAGCAATATTTCCAGTCATCTCAACAAAGAGCCTCAACTCCAACTGTAGCTGCTCCTATTAACCCATCTTTGATTGCTCAGCAACGGAAGGCTCAACGCGGTGGAGACTCGGACTCCGATGACTCCTGGGGTGATTCTGATAAAGAAGGAGATAATGAAGATGAAGATGAAGAATTGGTTAATAGACAAGGTGCTGCTAAATTGGCTGGCTTATTGTTTGGTAGTGCTGGTGGTATGGGCTCCCAAAGAGGTAGCACAAACAGTATCCCGCTGGTCAACACACCTCCTCTACATCAACAACCAAAGGAAAAGGCTGTTCCTATTGCTGCCCCTTTGCCAGTTATCAATAAACCTGTGGAACATGTGGAACCTATTGCTGAAGTTTCTATTGCTCCAACTGCTGTTGAGACCGTCCCTGTTCTCCAAGAAAAACAACATCAACCTCCAACAGTCCCAATTGCTGCTCCTTTGCCAACCTTTTCAACTCCACCACCTATTCCACAAGCCCCTGTTCCTGTTCCTATTGTTTCTCCTGGGGAAGTTTTTACACCTCATGTATTACCTACATCTGAAACAGCATCTACTGAGTCAGCTCCCGTCGAGCAAGAACAATTCTTTACACCTCCACCGCCTGTGATGGAAGCTCCTCCATTACCACAGTCATCAACACCTCCACTTCCTGTGGCATCAGCCCCTACACCACCTCCTCCACCTCCAATGTCAGACGCTCCAGGATTACCTCAAAACTTCGAAGTAGTTACTCCACAACTACCAGTGCCATCAACTCAAGCTCCATCTCCTCCCCCATTACCAAGTTCTGCTGCTCCACCCGCTCCTCCATTACCAACCTTTGATGCCCCACCAAAACCAGAAGCACCATCTGGTATCCCACCTCCTCCACCTCCACCTCCACCAGCTAGTTTTGCTCCACCATTACCAACTGCTGGTAGTGCTCCTCCTCCACCTCCTCCTCCACCGCCTGTTGTTTCTACTAGACAGCCAAGCCAAGCATCAGCTAATGCTATGGGTGGATTGCCTTTCTTAGCAGATATTCAAAAGAGACGTGATGACAAGAACGTTATCGGTTGAAGATTTCTTAGATAGAGAAATAGATAAATGGTTATTATTAAAATTTGAAAACAACATTTGTTTTTAATTATTATTCTGTCTAATTTTCCAAGTATCTATTCATGTAATTTATATGTAATAAATGATATAATATGAATTTAAAGTATATTGATTTGTTTATTTAATTTTGTATATATTAGGTAAAATAATATAAAATTTCATGAAAAATAAATATAATAATTTAAAATAAAAAATTATAAATATATATATTTAATTATATCGATAATAAATAATTCTCCGTTATATATTTATTTAATTTTTTCAAAAGGCTAAATATAAATATATTTTGAATTATTACCTATCCTTCTAACAAAATGACTAAAAAAAAAACCCCAAAAAAACGCAATTATCATGTTTGTTGTTCATTAATTTTCAAAATTAGGTATAAATTAACTTTGTACTCCTTTTTTTTTTCTTTAAGGCATTCCAGGAGATTAAAATCCATTTTATGACACGAGAAGATATTTTTTCATGGATTCTTGATTATTGAATTTCGGGATCTTGAATTAGTTACTGCAGTTTAAGCAAAAATATTTAAAATAACTTAAAAGTTGGCACACGAGTAACAAACTCCTCCAGGTGAAACAAATATTAAAGTCAACTAGGGAACGAGATTTGTGTTAGACTCTATTCCCTCAGTTATAATGATAATGAAAATTTTTATTTCCCAGTAAAGGCGCTGGTGGTTTAGCGGTAAAATTCAAAGTTGCCATCTTTGAGCCCCCGGTTCGACTCCGGGCCAGCGCATTTTTTTAATTTTCCACCCTTTGGGACCTACTATTTTGTGTACAGTGTTTGGTTTTATGTTTTGCAACATGTTGCATATGCGAGAGCTTGTTACCAGATATTTGATCAACTGTACAGTTGTAAATT
>JADIOT010002621.1:0-25048 GCA_018343995.1 Waltiozyma sp. UFMG-CM-Y6624
TTTTTTTTTTTTTTTTTTTTTTTTTTTATTAAAAAACAATAACAACAAACATGAAGTTATCTCAATTATTTGTTGGATTTTCCATATTCTCTTCAATTGTTTCAACTGAAATTCAACAATCTTTTCAAATATCAAACTCTGAAAATGATAAAATTCAATTATTCTACAGTAATGGTGATATCAATTTAGAAACAATCTATTCAGAATTAGATAATTGTTTTGTGGTCAAACAATTGAA
Organism: Waltiozyma sp. UFMG-CM-Y6624; assembly: GCA_018343995.1. NCBI lineage: Eukaryota > Fungi > Ascomycota > Saccharomycetes > Phaffomycetales > Wickerhamomycetaceae > Waltiozyma > Waltiozyma sp. UFMG-CM-Y6624. The sequence goes on from JADIOT010002621.1 coordinate 239, forward strand.
TGATATATCTTCCCATGCTAATCATCATGAAGATTCAATGATCCATCAAATTTTTGCCAAATTATTTCCCTTTGAATCTCCAGTTTATAATTCTTTATTAGCAACAACATATATTTCAACCCTTCCAACATTCACTTTAGCCTTCTTCTCAAGCTCCATTAACCCCGCTAGTTTAAATCTTCTTGTCTCATTTGCTGCTGGTGGGATCTTAGGTGATTGTTTCTTCCATTTATTACCTCAAGTTTTCCTTGGTGAAAGTGTCGATCATTCTAAAGTTTCATTTGTCTTAGTTGATGAAAAACGTAACGTTCTTCTTGGTCTTTTCATTTTCATTGGATTTCTCTTCTTCTTCATCATTGATAAATCTTTAAGAATCTTACAACATGGTACTGGTTCTTCTCATTCTCATTCTCATTCCACAGAAGATATTAAATTAAAGACACATAAGAAAACCGATGGTGACAAAGATGCCTTTGTTCCTTCTAGTGTTGCTAAACTTGATAACTCTGCTTACTTAAACATTATTAGTGATTTCACTCATAATATTACTGATGGATTAGCAATGTCCACATCTTTCTTCATTTCAAAATCAACAGGTTCAATCACTTGTTTAGGTCAAGTGATTCATGAAATCCCACATCAAGTTGGTGATATGGCTCTATTGATTCAAGGTGGGTTCACTAAATGGCAAGCTATTGGTATCCAATTTTTTACAGCTTCCGGGGCTTTCATTGGTACTTTCCTTGGTATCTTTATTCAACAATTGGCTAATACATCGTCTGACCATTTAACCAATGTTGAACCCCCAGGTTTGTTTGGTACTTCTGTCACCACTGGCGATTTGACTTTACCATTTACCGCTGGTGGGTTTATTTACGTTGCTACTGTTAATGTTATTCCTGAAGTTTTGGAATTATACGATCATAACACTAAGAAACAAGAAGCCTGGAATGGTGTTTTCCAAACATTCTTTATTGTTTTAGGTATTACTATGATGTTCCTTGTCTCTTGGTTTGAATAGTTTCTGAGCATTATTATAAGACATGTTATGTGGAGATCATAAGCAAATTCCTATTCTTCTTTTTTCTTTTTTTTTTCTTTATTTTTTTTCATTTTCTATGAAGCATAATTCTTGTAGCTAATTTTAAAATAATGTCATTATGAACAAGTTTAAAAAGCAGTCCATCATTACAGATGAGTAATAGATTTAAAACAATCCTAAAATCATTAATGAATATCTTCAGTTCTTTATCTTTCGAAAACAATTTGAGTAGAGTGTCATTATCAGTTGTTAATTTTAAATTCGTTTCGTTCTTGGAAATTTCTGAAATATATCTTTGAATATATGCTGCTTTAGGATTTTTATAAAGATGTTCTTCAATAATTCCTCTCGAATCAATATAATATATTATGATATCTTTAATAATCTTCATTAAAACCAATTTGAAATCATCGTTCATTTGGAGATATTCACCAAGACACTGAGATATTAATTGTTTCTTTAGAGTGTGAGTTTTTAGCAACCTTGTATCATCAACTCTATGACTTTTATATTGGATGAGGAATAAAGTGTTCAAATATTGAAGTAGATGATCATCAAGTTCCAGTCTAGCTGATTTATCAAGATTGGATACATCTTTAAATTTGGTTAAAACGAGCAACGAAAGTTTATAAAGTTTCACTATAGTAGCCGTGATTGCTTTAGGGTCTTTCAATGGGATCAAGTATTTGAGTAATTTTGTGAATCTCGAGTATTCAAATGTTTTGGGTTCGTATGTATTTGATTTTAAAAGATCTGATAAATTTGTATCAAAATGTTCACCTTTTAAAGAACTTATCAAATTTTTTGATGAATTGACATCTTTGATATTATTCGTTCTAATTTTTTCTTCTTCAGTCCAAGCTATTACTTTTGATCGTTTCAAAGATTTCAGAACCAATTTAATGCCATGATTTTTTTCTTCGTTGACGACTTCCTGTGGTCTTTCGTTCGATAAACGCTTTGTCACTTTGACGTCACTCAGAACGGCATAATCGTTTATTTGATCAATCAGATTAGATCCAACCGCCGCCTTAGAATCTGGCAGATTTGATGTTGCATTATTATGATCTATTATTGATAACTCTATATCTGGGATCTTAAAATGGTCTTTGATAGGTGAGGTATTCAAAGATTCGATTATTGGAAGTGGTTGTCTACTTGTTGGAGTGACATCATTCAATGTGTTTATTCTTGTATTGGTGGGGCGGGTAACACTATTTTTTTTTACAGTGGTGAAAGCTTCCAAATTTTGATTTGAAAGGAATTCTGGGAAAGATTTAATATCTTGAACACTTTTGGTAAGTGGAGGTTTGGATTCTTTAAAACTGAAAAGATCGGAATCAAATTGATAGTTATTTATCTGATCAGAAGAATCTATGGAATCGAACATCGCAAGAGTGGCGGTTGTAGTGTAAGCAGTAGAATCCGGGTAGCTTCTTACCACTGAAATATATGGGAAGGACTGTAAGTGTCTAACAACATCTTGCAAATTATTGAAACCGCAGTTATTTTTGAGTTTAATCATATAGAGTGCCTATTGTTATTAAAAAAATTGTTAGAATATGAACAGTGTATGTATTGATTCTTAACTGGAAAAAGAACCAATAAAAAAAAAAATACCAAATCAGAACACAAATTATTAAGAAGCAGAACTATAGACGTACAAGTGCCAAATCAATAACAAAGCCCATATTAATTTTGTATTTCTTGAGGTTAACATAACATAATAGTATCTGTTGTAGTATATAAATCATAAATGATGCTCCTAACACTAACTAAACAGGTTGTAGCTGTTATATATTTTATGTGAGGTAAACATATTTCATGAAAAGAAAAAAAAAAGTATAAGTTTAATTAGAAGTAAAATTATTATAAAAATTATAATTATATATGTCAACACATCCAAGGATATTTCCAAAAATTATGGTTATTAATTGGTCGAAATTAGCCGCCCCCATTCTCTCTCAAAACTCAATAAACCAAAAAAAAAATCACTTATTAATTAACTAAACTTTGTGATAACGACCAATAATGTATTATCACGAAAACATATATATTGCACCCAAACTGTCCTGTCAGCTTTTTCTAAAGCGATCCCGTTAATCAGCTAGATACCACTCTTATTGGAAATAGAAGTAGAGAAATCACCATCAATGGAATCGTTATCATTATTCTCGTCATCATCCTCTACGACTTCATCCTTCTCCAATTGTTGTTTCTTTTCTTGGAACACTAACAATTTCAGATCAAAGTCCAAGAACAATTTTTGGACTTCGTCACTTCTCAAACTGACACCTTCAGCAACATGTTTCTTCAAATTATGATAGAATTTTAAAAATCTTGTGATTTCGTCTGTCAATAAGTCAATCTTCTTATTATACTTAGCAACATCTTCCTTCAGTTGAATCTGTGCCGCCTTCTTACGTTGACGACATTTCAAGGCAGCAATACGATTACGTTCTAAAAGACGTGCTTTCTTCCAAGCGGCGGTTCCTGGAATTGGACCAGCATCAGGATTGAAGATAACTTCATTGTTGTATACCAATTTGTGGTTTGGAATACCATTATTGTTAATAATACCTTGCTGTTGCTGCTGTGAAGCTTGTTGTTGTTGTTGTTGTTGTTGTTGTTGTTGTTGCTGCTGCTGTTGAGGGTGGAGCTGTTGCTGTTGTTGTGGTAATAGTTGAACAGGAGAAGATGTTATTTGTTGTGGATGAGGCTGAACCAAGCCACCAGGGGCGTTCTGAATACTATTCATAGGACTAGGCTGTTGACCATGAACATACCCCTGATTGAGAGCCTGTGGATTATTTGTCATATTAGAGTTTTGTTGTTGTTGTTGTTGTTGATGTTGTTGTTGCTGCTGCTGCTGTTGTTGTTGTTGTTGTTGTTGTTGTTGTTGGATTTGAGTTGGTTGAACTTGAACAGGCTTTGGCAGTGGCGGTGGCTGCAAGTCGTATATATCGTCAACATTGTGAGTGGTGGTAATTTGTCCGATCTGACCGTTTGAAATAGATATACGTCTTCTTGGTTGGCCCTGATTGTTCATCATCAAGGCACTTTCAAAAATTGGCGGGGTTGTAAGCGGAAAGTGCGAGATATCTATACCATAAGGAGACCAGTATTGTGATAGGTCGTTGAAATAGTTGTTACCTTGGGTTTGACCTTGTTGTGCATTAGGGAAGGTGCGAAGTTGTTGCTGTGGTTGCTGCTGAGTTTGGGTTTGTGGCTGGTTAAAATTTGGTTGTTGTTGTGTTGGAGGGATTGAATCCATATCATCAGTAAAAGTGGGATTTGCTGGAGCAACTGACGAACCATTGATGGGAGCAGCAAGAGGATTGGTGTTGAACTTGAAGTTGTTCATATCATTCATCATTTCACGCATGGTAGTAGTGTTAAAAGGGTTAAAAAAAACTGTGCTGAGGAAAAAGCTGTTGTATGATTTACCATCAAATTAGTAGTCTTTTTTTTTTATTTGGAGAAGCAAGCTTTTTATTTTGTTAAAATTATAATTTTGAATATGTACATACAACGACGAAGGCGGCGAGCCAACTCTCAGACATAAAGCGCGACCTCATGTCCTTCTGCAGAATTTTTGATTGTGGCGGGTAGTTTACAGTGGGATCTGATTCCAGCACCGGGGATTTGTGGTTCGACTTATCTGCAAACTGCGCGGGCATCTGCGAAGGGTAGAAGATCGCTGAGTAAGCCAGATAATGTCAACTTTATATATTCTTTACAGTGGTTTTTATCAACTATGACTTTCTTCTAGCTGAATAATAACAATAGTCACTAAATTTATCTTAGACTATTATGATCACCCTAATAGACAAAACTGATCACAATTTAATAGATGAAGAGTCCCCATCTTCGCTCAATGAAAATAATCATAGCCCCAATGGTGATCAAAAGTGTTGTACACAAGTTCACACCCCTCACAGTCAATCTAAATTTGCACAAACCACACTCCCTGAGATAACATTTGTTGATAATAAACAATTATCGAAACTTCTAGAGAACTCAATCCACCAAGAGGAGGAATCAGGCAAGCATCCATCCACTTCACATGTTTCTTATGAACTCATTATTGAATCACAATCAGGATTATCTCTATTTGGATACAATTTATTCTCATCCTTATTCATTCCTGCAAAATTCCAATCTATCAATGAAAAGAATTACACAGATTTGAAAAATATACCATTCAATGACTTAAATTCCAGCTGGATCTGGAAGAATTGGTATATCGTGATGTTTGATGATGTGGATGATAAAGGATGGTGTTATAGTTATAAACTCAGTGCGAAGAATTGGAGTGGGAAATTTAAATTCAAAGGGTTAAGATTTTTCAGAAGAAGACTTTGGATGAGATTGAAATTGGTTAACGATGCGATTCAGATCTCTCAGATCCCTTTGGAAAATGATCATTCATCCAGCAAAAATGAAATGTCCAAAAGCTAAATGATAAAAGTCCCTGCTCATAGTCACGTGAACAGAAGTTTGTCTTTCTATATCACGTGGGATGATGTCACGAGGCTGTTGTCTGTACCGATTTTTGGGTTATTTGACTTTCAACCATGCTAGGGTATAAAGCTTATATATATATATATAAATTTTTGAAGATACTTGGGGTGAAAAAAAAAAAAGATCTATTGTTTTTTTTTAGGAATCTATTAAAGATTTTTGAAGAATCATTATTGTTATTAAATTTTTTTATTAGGTTTTCTATGGGGCTTTTTGTCGGGAACTTTTTTTTTTATGGGATCAAAGCTTTCAACATTCGGGAATCTAAATTGAAATACCTGCCTGTTGTTCCATTAGAGCATCGAATACTTGATTGATGGGTACTCCATTTTTTTTTCCAGTAAATGAGTTTTATTAACAAGGAAATTTGTTTCTTAATCATTGAGATCTTTTAAAGAAAAAGACAGAATTTGTTTCATTATATTGTTCGATCTTCCATCGGAATTCGCGCCTTACTCAGCATTTTTTTTTACCAAATTTTTAAGTTGTGCGCTCAACGTACACAAAATTAATGAACGAATGGTAGGTCGAATAAAAAAAAAATACTCTTACACTTCAACGAGCTTAAAAGTAAACAAGGAATTATTTCTTCCGAACTGTAGCTGACGTAACCCTTTTCATACCAATGTCACAGCGGAAATTATTACAAGAGGTGGACAAAGTCTACAAGAAAATCAATGAAGGGTTAGAACTTTTCAACACTCTGCACGATCGTCATGATTCGGCCAATGCTGTTCAACGTGAGAAGCTAGAGGCTGATTTGAAGAAAGAAATTAAGAAATTGCAGAAGTCCAGAGAACAGATCAAGGTATGGCAGAGTACGAGCGAGATCAAGGATAAGGAGACACTTTTGGATTACAGAAGGCGTGTTGAAATCGCTATGGAGAAGTACAAAGTCATTGAGAAGGGCTCCAAGATCAAGGCGTACTCTAATATGAATTTGAAGAACCAGCCAGAAGTAAACCCAGACCAAAAGGAGATGATTGAATGTACTGAGTTCTTGCAGGAGTCAATTGAGGATTTGGAGAGACAGTATGAGGTAGTGGAGGTTGAACTAGAGAAACTTTCGTCCAAGAAATCGAAGAAGTCCAGCAACTCCAACAAAGAAGAACTCAAAGAACTCCAGGCCAAGTACAGATGGCATCAGCAGCAACTTGAAATCCTATTGAGATACCTTAGCAACGGTGTTCTTGATGTTGAAGATGTAAGTGCCATCAAGGAGGACCTACTCTATTTCTTGGAGAACAACAGAGATAATGGCTTCATAGAGAACGAATACATCTACGAGGGTTTGAATTTGGATGCCGACGGAGTCATCCAGAGTGAGATTACCCAATCTTTTGCTAATGAACACGTAGCTGAACCACCAACATCGGCTTCATCAGGTAAGCCAGAGAAGGAGAAGTCTGGGGCCAATCACAATACGCCTGTGAAATCAAAACCAGAACCTGCCACTACAGGAATAGCAGCAGCAGTGGCTACAAGTTCATCACCAATACCGAAAAGGTCTCACAGCGTAAATACAACGATACAAACGACAACAGCCAATCCAAAGAAAACTGCATACGGTGTATCGACGATATCAAACCACAGCCAAACCATAACGACTGTTAACGGAGTCATGAATATACCTGGATCAACTGCCCCTTCAACATACATGTTGGCAAACTCTTTGAAACCAGCGGACCCACCTGCTCAGCCCGTGAACGAAATGAAATGGTCAACACTGTTGGCTCCAAAGGATGAAAGGGCTCTGCTTGATGCCGAAGATAAAGTTATTGAAGCAAAGACTGGCGCTGCCTCTGATTTAAAGTCATCAGTGACGACGAAGTCAGCCATGGCAAGTAGTGTTGGAACATCAGCTTCCACGACGACCACTGAGACCATCAAACCCAAAAATGAAACCATTAACGGTATTTTAAAAACCAGTAATGTGAAACCAGTAAAGAATACCACTCCATTGACCAGTGTAAATTTGACAAAGGAAGACTCACCATTGGCCAACAGCCCCGTCAACTTGGAAGAGTACGAACATGATAAGGAGATTATCAACCTTCCTCCTGGTATCCAAGACGTCTTATGTTCGTTGTATTCAGCTCGTTCAAGTACTACTACTGAAGTCAACCAGCTGAATTCCTCTTCAAAGATTATGAATATTCCAAGATTTTACCAAACCCCACAACAAATCATCACATCAATCTCTGCCATTGATTTAAACCGCTATTACCAAGTGTGGAACATTTTCAGATTCAAATTTGACGGTGCCACTAATAACAAGCCTGAATTATGGAGCTCAATCGATTATCAAACTTTATTCTTTGGCTATTACTTTAGTTATAGTTTCTTTGAAAAATCTTTAGCAGCCCAAGAATTAATGAAACGTGGTTGGTTATTAAGTGCCGATGAAGATATCTGGTATTTACAAGCTGATGTTTCTCCTGAAGCAAGAGCCAATCCAAAATCTTCAGGATCCATCACTGGGAACTTCAAAAGTTTTAATCCTAGGGATTTCAGATTCATTGATCGTATTAATTTCTCTTTGAAATTCACAAATAGATTTTGAATTTTTTTGTTTTTTAAAAAAAGGAAAAAAAAAAAAAAATTTAAAAAAAAATTAAAAAATTGAATTTAAATTGATACATTATATGTGTGTGTGTTTGTTTTTGTTTGTTTATTGTTTTTATATAAAAATATAGTTTCTAGTTTTGTTATACGGGTTTAATGTTTCATCGACTTGTAGTTTTTTTTTTTTCTTCTTTTTTGTTGAATTCGATCAGTTAAGCCTTAACATAGAAGTCATATTGAGAAAACATCCAAGAGATGGTTAAAGTAGAAACTATCAAAGGACCATATAACCCTGAATCCAACTTGGTGGTTTTAAAATATAACCATTCAGATCCGAAATGTAAGAAGGCAATAATATACGAAGCCATAGTAATTTGATAAATCTGAGGATTGGATAGGTAATAAGCAGCATAGAATCTGATCACCGAGGAGATTAATGTCCAAGTCCCGAATGTTCTTGCTGATAATGGTGTCACTTCGTTTGTGTTACTGTATACTTTCTTGGTTAGAGATAAGTTGGTATAAGTTTGGAAAGAATTCAAGATTGACACAACAGAAATAAAAAGAAGCCATTTTGGAAGGATTCCTGGAATCGTTGGAATTAATCCGACTAAAGAAATCATTTTTTATTTTTTATTTTTTGATTTTTATTTTTTCTTTCTCTTCTTCGTAAATGTGATAGATTTTAAGGTAATAAGTAATCGTAAGAATGAAAAAAGATGTTGGTTATTAGTTCCGCGGAGTACTATTTTTTCACAAGTTAAATAAAATCCCCGTTTTTTTTTTTTATTATTTGTTTTTCCGTCGTATCATGATTTTAAACGATTACTAGACAACCAATAATAATAATAATAACAACAACATCACACACATCCTTAGCAAACATAATCATTAAATCGACTCTTTACAATGGTACGTTAGTATAACTATATTCCCTCTTTTTGCTTTTTTCTTTTTTTTATTTTGATCGAAACTAACAAATTTCTTGGGTGAAAACAGTCCAATACATCATACGACGCCGCTTTAGATATTCTTAGAAGACTTAATCCTTCAAACATCAACAATAATCTTCACAGTTTAATCAAACTTAACCCTGATCTTTCAGAAGATCTCTTGTCATCCGTTGATGTTCCATTGTCCATTGTCACTGATACTAAAGCAAACAGAAAGTTTCTCACTTGTGATTATAATCGTGATTTAGATTCTTTCAGATCCCCATGGACAAACCAATATTTCCCAGCTTTAAGCGATGATGAAAGTTACGTTCCTTCTGGAGAGTTGAGAGAATTGGAAATCGCATTAAATGAAGCGTTTGATGTCTATAGAGACCTATATTATGAAGGTGGTGTTTCTAGTGTCTATTTATGGAATGATGATGATTTAGTTGGTTCTGGGTTCTCAGGTGTTGTTTTATTGAAGAAAGTCAATGAGGATACTCTTGATTCATGGGATAGTATTCATGTGTTGGAAGTGGATGTAACTGGTTCCACTGCTGAGTATAAAGTCACTTCAACAATAATCTTATCTTTGAACGAAACTAATGATGGTGTTAATATGAATGGGAACTTAGTTAGACAGAATTCCAAGAACTTTTCTGTTGAAAATGGTGCCACTTCTCATATCATCAATATTGGAAGTTTTGTTGAGGATATTGAAAGTAATTTGAGAAACCTTTTACAACAAGTTTACTTTGATAAGAATAAGGATATAGTTTCCGAATTGAGATCTTTGGTAGATTTAAAACAGATCAGTAAGGAGAAGTTGAAACACAAGGAGTTGATCAATGCTTTAAAATAAGATCATAAATACAAAACTTATATACAAGACAGCAAAATACTATATATATATATATATATATTTCGGGAAGAAAGAATAAATATATGAATATTCTTTTGCTATAGAGCATAGTCCCATATCGTGTCACCTGCTATGATTGCTTATCTAATCTAGAATATGCTAGCAACCTTCACTGGTAAAAATATGGCTTAGATCTCTATTTTCAAGACACACCATCTCATATAAGTTATATATTATTTATAGGTCAAGTCGAAATTAGACTATAAAAACAATTAGTTAAATTAGTCTAACATCTTTCAAGAAAACGTTTATATAAGTCAATTTTGCTAAAAAAATAAAACGGCAATGAATTATGTAAGCAATATGTATATATATATATATATATAAATCTGCCAAAGGATCCCGGTTGAACATCCGGACATCTTCAACTCTGACAGATAAAATTTTACAAACAAATTAGTTTAATTAAATTAATGAGCAATAAACAATAGGACGATTATTGTTATTTAACCATCCTCTTCCTCTTTTTTTTTCTTCATTCTTAATCAAAATATATACAAATAATGTCACCTCAAGTTACCATAGCGCGAGTGTATCCAGCTGCAAATACTTCCAAAGAAAAGAATTGGTGGGATTATGAAAACCTTACACTAACGTGGGAAGAACCTTCCAATTATGAAATCATCAAGAAATTAGGTCGTGGGAAATACAGTGAGGTATTTCAAGGTATTTCATTAAAAGACCATGAAGAAATTGTCATCAAAGTATTAAAACCTGTCAAGAGAAAGAAGATTAAAAGAGAGATTAAGATTCTTCAGAATTTATCCTCGGGTCCATACATTATCAAACTCCTTGCTGTTATTAAAGATCCTATCAGTAAGACACCATCGTTGATTTCTGAATATGTGGACAATGTTGATTTTAGAACTTTATATCCAACTCTCTCGGATTACGACATTAGATTCTACATGTATGATCTCCTTACTGCCCTGGATTATTGCCATAGTCAAGGTATTATGCATCGTGATGTTAAGCCTCATAATGTGATGATTGATCCGCATTCTAAGAAGCTCAGATTGATCGATTGGGGGTTAGCAGAGTTCTATCACCCAGGGACAGAATATAATGTTCGTGTTGCTTCAAGATATTTCAAAGGGCCTGAATTATTGGTGGATTTCAGATATTATGATTATTCCTTGGATTTATGGAGTTTTGGTACAATGCTTGCCTCTATGATTTTGAAGAAGGAACCATTTTTCCATGGTAAAAGTAACACAGACCAATTGGTACAGATCGTTAGAGTCTTAGGGTCTGAAGAATTGAATGCGTATTTGGAGAAATATAGTATTGTTTTAGGAAAGGAATACGATGATTTGGGAACTTATGCCAGAAAACCCTTGCATAGATTCATCAATGAAAGTAATCAACATTTGGCTAATGAAGTGGTGTTGAACTTTTTGGATGCTTTGTTGAAATTCGATCATATGGAAAGATTGACTGCTAAGGAGGCACAAGCTCATGAATGGTTTGATATGGTGAGAAATGATAAAATGGATCAGAGTTGATGTTGTTTAAGACCTATATATATAAGAGCTTTTCATAATTGTAAAAAAAAAAAAAAAAAAATAAAAAAAGAAAAATTTATAAATATTGTTCAAATATTTCAGTGTTATTCTTTAGCAGTACAACTCATGAAAAATTTTTGCTCTACGATACAGTGGAATTCCGAAAATAATAAATATTGCAAGTAACAATCATTAAAGATGATTAAATACAAATGTTTTAAGATTCTATGTGTTTAACCTGTTCTTGTTTGTTATTGGTCATGTTTGATTAAGTGTGCCGTTTTAAGTTTGTGTATTAATAAAAAGCATTAAATATCCCAAAAGGGCAAAGCAGAACTTTCTTAAAATTTCAGAAGCCGAAATTATTTGGCAGTTTTTATTAGTAACTTCAAAATTGATTCAAGAAATTAAATTTATCACAAAATCATAATTTTATTATATTTTCATGAAAACAAAGAAACATTCGGGTTTCGAATCATAGTAGCTTGTTTCAATCCTTGGTTTAAAGATCATCCAAGTACTTGCAATATTTTCCAGAAAAGTTCATAGCTGTTTTGATGCAAATTACCACCTGAGATGTTGCCGCTGTCTTTTTTTTTTGCAGGCCCCCGCGGCACATTTGAAGAAGGAACAAAAAAAACCAAAAAAAACAGGAGGAGGATATGAATGCCAGATACATTGATGAAAAAAATTTTATCTGTAAGAAAGGTTTTAGTGCTTACGATTTAGAAAAGTTCAAAGTGCCAAACATTCTGATGATTTTGAAGGTATAGAAAAAAAACACAATTCTCATATTTAGGACAACAAAACAAGTTAACAACACTCCTTAAATCCAGAACCGCGTTACCTATTCGGAATCTCAAACTATTAAAATTACAGAAACTTGTCCTAAAACAACTTCTATACGAATTAAAGCCAATCAACCGGCTCTTCTCATCTAATTCTTCACCCAAAATCTTTTCATTTACTTTCAAGGGAGAAGATTCTGGATCAACATATATATATATATATATACCCTTTAACTAAAAACTTCACTCTTTCTTTAGTGGAATTGGGTTCATTGCAAGCTATGTTTTCATAATTTCCACTCTCTGTGTTCTTTGTTGGACTGTATTAGAAAGTTCATAAACCTAGCAAACAGCGAGATTGTCATTCTCATAATGTTACATATTGGTTAAGGAACTGAAGGATTTTATGAAGATCTACTTTGGAATTTGAGCACAAACGTAAATGATCTATTTGCAAACAAGATTTATAAATGTGAGAAATTTCTAGTTTTTAGTTTTTTAAATAATCATTTTTCTTTTTTTTTTGTGATAAATTCAATTGAACCAATTTATGTAACTTCTATTATTTTTTTTATCGATAAGGCGATTTAAAGTATTGCAGCGCATTACGCAGATGCAGCCTGACGTATCTCTCGCGGAATCCTTGTTATTTTTTTTTTTGAATTAATATTCTGGCGGCTAAATATTCAAAAACACAGTTACAAAAATGTTAAGAGAGATAAAAAAATACGCTCTAATATGGTATGACCCTCTTTCCTGTAGTTGATCCATAAATTGGTCAAGAAAAAACAAAAACATCTATTCCATTTATTTTTCCTTCTTACCCTTTATAGCCTTATTAGCAGCATAAACACCCTTATCAAGAACAGCACCAACAGTGACGATACCACCAATGGCACTAATGACATTCAACAAGAACCCACCCCACGTATCACTCCATTGTTCCCTGTTGATTACCTTAACAGCACTCATTTCGAAATGGAAAAACAGACCAGGGATCCCACCTCTGGCATGTAAGGTGTTTGGATGATCTTCATCTCTACCTCCAAACAATGGTCTATCATGATGAGTGGTAGAGAATTGATTGGTTTCAAGTACTGTCCCATTCAAGAATTCAAATCTGGTTGGAACTATTTTGAGGAAGTATGAATATAAATGATGTTTACCACCGATTTCCTTAACTTGACCATCTAATGGATTTGAAGCTGATTTCTCCAAAGAGGAGGATAATGTTGGTCCAAACGAGAAATGATTAATTGTATGTTTAAAAGAAATCTCTTGGTCATCAATCTTATTGTAAAGAGATAAATCATGAACGTGTTTTTGAGGAGAAGTGAAACTGGCTCCTGGAGCGAAATGTAGATTCCCATTAATTCTGTTTAATTGAGCAGTACCTTTGACTCGACAACCTTCCTTATTAGCAATACTACTTTTAAGGCGCGCTACATAGCCCTCTCTTTCACACTGTTCAACATTCTCTCCATCGAAGAAGGCCCAGCCGATGGCAGCGTATGATTTCTTCACTGTTTCACAATCTTGACAACAAACTTTTTGATCTTGTGGTTTCCCTTCGTTATCAGATTGATCTTTGGCTCCATAACATGGTCCACAATAATTGGTATCCACCACGTCTTTAGTGTTCTCATCATCACCAATCTTCATATCAGATTGAGAAATCTCATTTCCAAGAGAATCCAATCTGATCTTAGTAAAACCATAACTAATCAAATCTAATTGTAATTCACCAGAAACATCCATGATATCAAGGGACATAACTTCACATGGTAAGTTAGGAAACGTCACATCTAAATTTAGATCTAACTTTAACGCACGATCTCTATCCACAACCAATTCTGGTCTTATAACAACTGTATTAAATTGACTCCATTCAGATATTATAAGAAAAATCAAGGTTAATACACATCCAAATGTAATTAAGGCACCTGAACGAGTACGGATTCGTGATTCTTCAATTGTTTTGGAGAAGGCGTCATATGATAAGAGACCTTTGGGTTTGCTGGACATAGTGAATAATTTTATTATTTTTTTTTTTTTTTTTTTCAATCAATTGTTGAAAAAGAAAAAGGGAACATAGGTACACGCTTTTGATGTGTTGGCCTGTTTATAAATTCCAAAAAATAAAAAATAAAAAAAAAAAAACACACACACACACACAAATATAGTTTTGGTTCGCGCGTAATTCAAAAAATAAAAATTTATAGTTTTGGTTTGCGCTCATTTTACACAAAAAGATTTGACAGAATTTGGAAACTATTTTGAAACAAATATGAAATTTTTTGTGTTTTGTGTGTGTGTGTGTGTGTTTTTTTTTAATTAAAATAACATTTTGTTTTGTATTTTGAAACAAATATGAAAAGGTCCAAATTTTTTTTAATTAAAATCTAAATTTATATATAAAATACCTTTTTTTTTTTTTGTTTATTAAATTCATTGGATTATTAGAGAGAAGAAAAAAAAAAAATAATGAAAGAGTAACTTCTAAGTGTCGGGGGCAGGGAAAATTTTTTTTTTTTTTATTATGAAGGACTCAATTACACAACTTCATAAATCTCATAAGATTTCCTTATTACAACATTTGATATCACCATATGTTCTAATCTATTTTCTTCCTTTTATACTTTTTGTATCTTTCCAACATATACATGAAACGATATATACTAATTTTGATGGTAGATCAAATATTACTTTGCCTAATTTTCATAATAAAACATCTTCAAATATTTCTTCACAAATATTAAAATATCAAGATAAATTTAATCGACATATTTCCACTATCAAAGATTCAAACATTTCTATATTGGAAACTTATTCATTAATTTTCTCCAATTTACAAACCTTACATAATGATCAATTAAACAAGATTTCAAATTTTATCAAATCAAATTTAATTGATAAACAAAATAAAATCAATGAAATTGTGGAAAATACAATTTATCAAATATCAGATTATAATAATACTGTTCTTACAAAAGTGGTTACTATTGGGTCTGATTTGGATTTATCTGGATTACAAAGAATCCAGAATGAATTTATTGGATTAGATAAAGTTTTAGATTCTATTGAAGTTGATCCATTTTTTAACAATTATAATTGGAATATTTTTTATGATGAGTTTTATGATGTAATTCATTCATTGGAAAATTATCAAAATTTTTCCATTGATTTAATTAATGATTTAGAAATAGATTTGGAAAATTCATTTGAAATGAATATTAACAATTCCACAACATTTTTATTTCCTTCTATTCATGATAAATTTAAAAATTGGATCCTTATTTTATCAATAATTGTCCCATTTTGTCTCATTGTCAGTTTTATTATCATCCATAATAAATTTAAATTTACCAAACCATATTTACTTAAATCTGTTGAAAATGATTCTAACATTTTATATTTGATAAGAGATAAATCTATCAAAAAAGAAATGTTTAACTTTTTAACTTGGATTATTGGTGAAAATTCAAATATTCCATATTTGATTATGATTTCGATCATTTTGATTATTTCAGGTGTTGGGTTACAATCTTTTCAATACAATAATAATAATAATAATAATCATGTTAATTTATCAATGATATCTTCAAATTTGGATGTTAACACTTCTTTCAAATTATCATTTGATGGTCAAGAATATATTGAATCGTATACTGATAAAGTTCAAAGTTATATCTTTCAATACAACACCTATCAATCTGAACTTTTCACCAATCTTACTTCAACAATCAACTATGATATTCCCCGAATTAATTTAACATATCCTTCATTTAAACCATATTATGATTCAAATGATACGATTTGGGAAAATTCAAATAATTATTCGTTTGAAATCAAGGATAATCAAGCCAATTCTTTGATTAATATATTTCAAGGGGTATTAAGTGTACTTGTAAGCACTATAAAATGTTGTATTGGTGTTGTTCTAGGTTTAATTTTACTTTATTTGGCAATTGGTGTTATATTGGTTTGGACTGACATGCTTATTTAAGACTCTTTGTTATATGTTTATTTTAATATTTTTTTTTTAAAAAAAAAAAGAAAAAAAAAAGTAAATAAATGTTCCCCAATTAAACCTGTTCAGATATTTCTTGATGTTGATGAAGGGAGGTTAATTATGATAATTTCTCCATACCACAATGCATTCAATTTAAAAAGTGAGAGATCTTGCATAATCTATATTATATCCTCGGTTCTGAAACTTACACTACACTGTTTGTGAAACAGCGTAAATTAAGTCATGGATCTTCATGCGTTACCATAGCAACGATACCGGAAACAGTAGAAACCGCGGGAAAGTCACATGATTTCGATAGAATTTCTTTTAAAAACTTCAACAGTTTCCTTAAAATTTTCACAGTCACTTTAGAAACGGCATAAAGGGCAGTCACACATCATTACATCCTAACCCTTTGTTTTGACACCTTTCACTACATAGAGGACATAATAATACCCCACCATAAGATCAAATCTATAAAACAAAGTATTCCAATCAATTTGCAAAGTCTTATTATCTATTAATTAATTGTTTGTCACGCTGCTATTTGTGGTTTGTTTTGTTTTCTTTTGTTATTAAATTTGCCACATCCATAGGCTTTCCTAAAAAAAAAAGGTAAACAAAGAACATCAAAACACGTAAACAAAACACGCACGCGTCACACAAATATTATATCCCAACTTAACTCCTATGACAGATTCAGTGACAGAGGATGACCTGGCTTCTGCCGTGGAAATGGCAATGGCTGGTTTTGAAAACGCCTTTGCTCAGGAAGTTGAAGAAACAATTGGTACTGATATGTTTGATCAAACAAATGATATACAGAATCAAACGGGATCGACAGAAGATGTGGATTTTGAATTGGAATTACAACGTCAGATAGAAGAGCAATTCCAACAACAAATCAATGCTGAATTGGTTTTACCAACAGTACTGGAAGATGATCATCATTCATTAAAAGAACCAACTGCTGAAATTCAACAGGCTAATGAACCAAGTGATAATGATATAGATACGTTTGGAGAGGATGATTTTGCTAATGAGGTTGAGAGAAATTTACAACAACAATTGGAAATGGTTCAAGCAGACGATGATGAACAACCTAATGTATCAATATCATCGCAGAAGTGTGATAAGGAAGACCACTCGCATTCATTATTGAATAATACACCAACCACTCCAATAGCTGTTAAAATACGATCATCATCCCAAGAGCATAAAGAGCCTCAAGGTGAAGAATCAAAGTCTATACCTATACTCCCATTAGTTGAAAACATAGAGAAACCAAAGGATGATATGGTTTTGGAAATGAACGAACAATACGACCAAGAACTTCAACAACAGATCATTGATGCCTTAAATGGTACAAGCAATGATACACCAATAGATTCCAATTCCAAAGGTATGGATGGTAATACAATCGATGAAAACAATTTATTTGCTGAAGAGTTACAGAAACAGATTATGGATGCGTTTGCTTCAACTTCAATTGAAGAACCAATCGTTCAAGAAGAACTTATAACTGTAGAAGGTCATGAACATAAGAATGTGAGCAATCGAGATAATGAAGCCGATGAAGATAACGAGTTTGAGAGAGAATTGCAGCAACAGATCATGGATGTTTTCGAGAATGTCAATAGTTCCGTTTCTGATCACACATCAGTCCAAGATAAGTCGACTTTATGTTTCAGTGAGGAAACTATTCCAAAAGCTTCGCCAAAGAATAAGAAATCAACTTCTGTATCAGCTAAAGTTATTTCAAATAAGAATGGTAAAACTGAACCAGCATTTGAATCTATCTTTGAAGAAGAACTTCATAAACAAATCATGGAAGCTTTCAATGAGTCCAAATCAGCTAGTACTGATACTACTACTGATTCAACTGCTACTGCTGCTGCTGCTTCCTCTATCGCTACTAATAGTATCAATACCGTAAATATTGCTAGTGTTGATCCTTCTCCTGAGTCTGCTATCACACAGTCTACTGTTCCTGTTCCAATGCCACAACCCTCACAGCTATCCACTGCTCAAACCCAGAAGCCTAATTCACCACTTACTTCCAATGTTTCAACACAGAACACAGAGCCTATTGATGTTGGTGAATATGGATTCTTCACCTCCAACGAAGATTACACCTTGGACGATGATGATCCATACAAAGATGCTCTTGCAGAATTAGTTAAGTCTGTGGTTGATTCACAGATTGAATCCCATCAGCAACACCAGCAATCACAGGGTCTCCCCGAAGATGAAGATTTGGACATGAATCAAATCATGGAGAATGCTCTAGCAATGGCTGTTGACGATCCTGCTTCATTGTTACAGAGCTTAAATATCGATCAATCGGGTTTGGATGGTGGAGCATTACTGGGTCAAATCTTACAACAGCAAGTTGAGATTTCTCAGACAACAAAGGGGAAGAAGAAACCTGTTAAAGAAAAGAAACCAAAGGAAAAGAAACCAAAGGCCCTAAAAAAGACTGCCGCTGCTAAGAAAAAGGAGGCAGCAGCCGCTGCTGCTGCTGCTACCACTACCACTACCACCATTAATTCTTCTACACCTGCTACATCTGCAGCTTCTCCTAGTTCTGCCTTTTCTTCTATTGGTTCCACAACAAATACTAGTATTCATGTTGGTCCCACTGCTTCAACACAGATCTCGCGTTCTTCTGGTTCGAATGTTTCTTTCCCACAAGTTCCCTATCAAGTACAAGGTTTGTCCCCCTTGAGTACTAGACCTGCTGGTTTGGGTCTTCCACCACATCAACAAGTTAGAAGAGGACCTCTTCCTATAATTCCTAACCATAATTTGCCGTTGAGAAACACCATTCCTACTCATGCTAAGCTGCTTTCGAGACAGATTTCGGAATTACAGTTGCACAATCGTCATTCGTCGTCGTCGTCGTCTTCTTCTTCTTCTTCTTCTTCTGATCAACGTATGGTGAATCAGATTAAGGGTCAAGGTTATGGTGGGAAATCTGCTCAAGAAGCCAACGTGGCAACTGCTTCATCAACAAAGGTCAATTCTACAAAGTCTAATAAGAAGTTATCAATCGCTGAGACTTTGGCTTTAACCAGATCTTCGATGAGCAGTGGTAAGTTTTCTTCAAAGTTGCAGCAAGATCAGGCCCGTGAAGCTCACGGTAAGCCTCAAACAGGCTCAGTACCAACCACACAAGCTCAATTCTTCTTCTTCTTCTTCTTCTTCTTCTTCTTCTTCTTCTTTAAAATCAACAGAAATAGGCTCTACCTCCTCCAAGTCTTTGGTTAATTCGGGTGTTCCGGCTACTGCACAAACTTCTGTTCCGGTTAAGGCTTTCAGACCTCAGATTCCATTGAGTCAGATTAAACAAATGATAAAAAATGTTGATACCAGTGGTTTATACAGCTTGGGTAGAAAGATCGTGAATAACGATCCAAAGGTGCAATCTATTGTTCCATCGAGTACTGCTCAGGCTTCTGGTCCGCAAGTCAATTCTTTGCAATTGGTAAACAGAGATATCCCTGACCAGACATCCAAGACCCCTGTTATTTCTACACCAACACAGCAATCCAAGTCTATTGTTTCAAAAACTACCACTGCGAGGAAGGACCTTACACCAAAAGGCAGTTCTTCTTCTAATGCACCTAAATTAATGGATTCAGCTCCTAAAAATGGCTCGTTATTACCTGTTGCACCTGGCTCTCAAGGTAATGCAATCATCAACAATATCAGTGCATTGCTTCCTAATCTTCCTTCTAATTTGACTGCTTTGATTTCAACTGCTATAAGCAACTCTTTGAACAGCAGCTTCAACGAACAGAAGGAAAGTGTTAAGACTGCTAAAAGAAAGACAGCTCCTGTGGTGAAGGATGAAACTCCAGAAGAACAGCGTGAACGTATCAGAATTGAGAATAGAGAGAGGAAGAAAAGATGGAGAGATGCTAATAAGTTGAAGAATCAGAACAATGACTTAAAGGCAAGGCTGAAAAAGAGGGCACATCAACTTTTTGGAATGGATCAATCGGCTGAGAAAGATGCTTGGATCGAAGAGGAGTTCCACAAGAGAAAGACAAGAAGAGGAATTAGGTCTGCTAATTTGGAAGATTTGACTGCTCTTATTAATGAAACAATAAAAAAATTAGACGTTGGGTCACTTAATGAACAAAATATTACCAAGATTGTGTCAGATTTAGTCAATAATGCTTTAAGTTCAGCTAACCAGCAGGCACTCAAAGATCAAGAGTTGGGCTCCACTACTCCTGGTACCTATGGCAAGGATGATGATGAGTTCAACAAGAATACGCCTTCTCCTTCCTCTTCAAGACAGAATTCTAATAGGTTATATCCTTTATCTGGTGGTGAGTCTGAGTCTGTTGAAGGTTCTCGTGAGATAGTTGGAGATATGGAATTAGGACAGATTTTACAGATGGCTTCTTCAGAGGATCGTCCTGCTGAGAAGCAGTTATCCTCTCTTTCTGAGGTTGAAAATTGTGGTCCGAGTGAACCTGTTGTCAGTAAAATGGCGTTGTCTTCACCAATAAAGTTGAACAAGCCAATTCAGGAAAATATATCTAAAGCGTCCAACAACAATACAACTTCTTCAGCAAATTCAAGTCCTTTAACTACTTCTGAGAAAATCTTGAAAAGTAAGCCGGTTGTTGCTTCGGCTCATTCTTCTGGTAAAAAGAGACCCAACGATGGTTTCCCCAAGTTCAATTTCAAGAAAATGAAAATTTCATTGATTCCTATTTCTCAATCCAAGGTAATTGCGAAACCATCACAAGTCATGAGTACCTCAAAACTGGTGGAATCGAGCAAAGATACTACGAAGGAGCCAGTTGTTATTTCCAATTCTTCTATGAATAATGATCTCAACAAGGCATGGCCCTCGAAATCTTCCACTAATCTGGTGACTGAAAAGACCATAGGCGTGACAAAGAACGATATTGATCTTGCTGTAATCTCAGAACCAAGCTCTGAAAAACCAGTGATTGTGCAACCGAAATCAGTGACCCCTGTTCCTGTTGTTTTGGGCGCTAAGGAATTAGAATTGAAAGAAATCCAAAGAATCAAGGCTCTCGGTACTTTCCAAAGACCACCAATAGTTATTGCTGATAGAAATAAGGATTCGGAGAAGAAGGAGGAAAGACCAAAGTTTGGGTCTACTATTACTGTGATGAAGGATTCAGTTATTGATAGTATTATGATTGATCCATTGTTACTGAAAGAGTCGAATAAGTCTGATAATATATCTAAACCACTTGCTCAGTCTGAAGCTTCAGGTATATCTAAACCAGGTTACACGGTTAGTACAAACTCTAGTTCTATTATGGCTAAGGCCAAACCAGTCCTAACAAGACCGAAATTTGGAGCAGGTATAAAGAAACCGGGTGCTTTCCAAGGGTTAAGAAAACCAGGTGCTTTTGCCAGACCTATTGAAAGAGAGAAGAAAAGACTGAATGTTTGAGTTTGGGTATTTGAATGAGGTAAGTTGAATGAAACATGTTGTGATATTATGGATGAGGTTTTGTTTTTGTTTTTGTTTTGTTTTGTTTTTTCTTAATATTGTTATTTATTATAAGGCGTTTTGGGTTTTTATTTGGAATTTTATGGGGGTGGTTTTTTGTATAGTATGGATGATTTGTTTCTGAGGACCACTAGGATGAGGTTGAATAATACATTTAAATCTTTATTAATTTAATATTATGGAGTTAATCATAGATCTATTTTAAAAGTATAATCATGATATTTACTCAACCAACTAATCAAATTGCAAATGCGGCCCCATATCACGTTAATTTCAAATTACATACATTGGCTTTCAATGAGGATTTATGGTATCTATGTCTTTGATTTTAACCCAGAAAACTTCTTGATTCACATAAAACATAGATTTTTCTAAATTCTGTGAAGTTTGAAGACCATCCAGGATATTTCAATATTATTAGAAATACTTTAAGCCAATTGTAACAGATGAGATCATCTCTCTCTAGCTCTCTCGAAAATGATAAGAGTGCTCGGTTAATGACGGCGGCCACTTCGGAAAAGTTGGACTGTGTATTTTGTAATCACATGATTTTCGGGAAGAACAACTCTCTATGCCGAATTCGGAAACTTATATGGTGGAGAAATCCGAGGTTGCAGTCCATTCAAATATGCAAATCCCAGTTGGAGGCCTCCTCCCGCCCCCCTGGGATTAAACAATCGGTACCCAAAATAAATGGTCGTCATCAATATCCAAACATTGTTCTTTTTAAAATTAAAAAAAAAAAAACTTTCTTCACTGGAATTGATAAACCAAAGTTGAAAAAATTCCCAATTATAGTCCTAGTCTTTATTTTGGTTACAGAAAATAAGAAAAAAAAACTTACCGATACTTTCAATTAACCCTTCAAATCACCCGTTTCACGCCACCAATATTGAAATCATATACATATATAATCTATCTTCAACACCAATTTTTTTCTGCTTTTTTTTTTTGAATTTTAATTGCCCCAAAGATGTCTTTGCCTAAGGAATATATCGCTGAAATGAACGAGCTCAACAAAGCGCTACACGCCAAAAGACCACAAGATGTTATTCAATTTTGTGCCACCTACTTTCAAAACAGATTGGAGGAACAAAGAAAGCAACTGTGGAATCTCCAACCACGTGCTCAAGCCATTGGGTTGAATCTTTTCCCTTCTAAGAACGAAAAAATTGAAGAATCTTCTCCTTTGTTATTCAAGCAACCATTCACCAACGATGACCCACATTCAAGACACATTGATGAAGACGGCGACACTCAGATCCCAACTGATGATCCAACCTCTCGCAGCAGTAGTGCTGGTGGCGGTATCTTCAAGTCCAGTTTTGAAGTTGGTGGAGAGAACAAGAGCTTTATCAGTGGCTCGATTGATCCTACTACTGCTACCACTTCTGGTTCTGCTGGTCCTTTCCAATTCAATACCAGAAGGGCTTCAAATGTTCTCCATGTTAACCAACAACAATTACAACAACATAACATCCCAACCACTTTCAATGCTCACAGAAGAACATCTGTCAGTGCAGAGACCTTGAATCCAAATGGAATTAAGGATGATTGGAAACCACCTGTGTTTGAAAAAAGCCCTGAACAATTAGAAAGATTGAGTAACTCCGTTGTCAAGAACTTTCTTTTCAGCACTTTAGACCAAGACTCTCTATCAACAGTCATTGCAGCCTTGAAGGAAGTCAAATTACCAGCTAATACTGAGGTCATCAAACAAGGTGATGAAGGTGACTTTTTCTACATTGTTGAAGATGGCTCAGTGAACTTCTACGTTGATGGTAAAAAGGTGAACAATTCCGGTGCTGGATCCAGTTTTGGTGAATTGGCATTAATGTATAACTCTCCAAGAGCTGCTACTGCTACTGCTGAAACTGACTTGATCTTATGGGCCCTTGATAGATTGACCTTTAGAAGAATTCTTTTAGCTAAAACTTCCAAGAAAAGACAATTATATGAAAGCTTTCTTAAGGAAGTTCCAGTGTTGAACAATCTATCTTTATTCGAAAGATCCAAATTAGCAGATGCTTTGGATACAGAATTCTTTAAACCTGGTGAAATAATCATCAAAGAAGGTGAAGTTGGGGAGAACTTTTATTTACTTTCCAAAGGTGAGGCTGAAGTCTCTAAACAAGAAGACGGTGTCATTGCACATTTGAAAAGAGGTGATTACTTTGGTGAAGTTGCTTTACTTAACGACTTACCTAGACAAGCTACTGTCACTGCTAAAACCAATGTTGAAGTTGCCACTTTAGATAAGCGTGGTTTCCAAAGATTGTTAGGTCCTGCTGTTGAAGTTTTGAAACGTCAAGATCCAACTAAACATTGATTATTTATATTTATATATATATATATATATTGTTTTGTTTGTTTTTAAGATTTTATTTTTCAAACTTTTCTATTTGTTTTTCTTAAATATAGGCACTTTTCAAGTATTTATTACCTTATTATTATTTATATTTATTTAAATTATAATAAGTCCTTTTGTTTTTATCTTCTTCTTTCAACTTTCGATTATATAGTTGATCCATGTAGCAGGATATTTGTGGGTAAACAGTAAAAATTTCTTTGATTTATTAAATTGATATATATATATATATAATTTGTAACTTCTTGTTATATGTATAGAGTATTGCATAAAAAGTGATAAAGTCAGAGCCTTATGGATCTCATATAAATTGATTTTAAGACTATAAATTTTTAAATTTGAAACAATTAAATAAAAAAAAAAAAGAGTTTTATCTCTCGAGATTAGTAAACTTTTCAAGACTGTTTATGAAGTAAGTCATGCAAGGGCTGAAACTGTATAAATTTAAGACGCAATACGCAATATTACGCATACCCTATAATAAAAAAAACTTCAAAAAAATATATCCGCGCCATCATCACTTTAAGCGAAAGACGGAAAAACTCATATTATAATACTTTTATATAAATTTCAGATACAAATAAAAAAAAAGAGACATTTTACATGTTTTTTGATTCTTAAATAGTTCGGAAAAATTAAA